>JAPFUF010000456.1:0-60620 GCA_030780645.1 Aschersonia sp. MBC 508 | reverse complement strand
TCGTCTATCAAATTTTCGTATGTTTTCCTCTTTCCTTTGAGCGTCCTGTCCGTATGCGTCTCGTCGTGCCCCATGGCTATTGTGAATACGGCATGAACCCCGAGGCTTGTCAGCAGCCATCAGATTGATCGATCAGTGTTGATACTGGGTGATGTGCCAAAAAAAAAACATGTTGAGAGAGAGGTGGTGGGTGAGTTTTGGACCGAAAAGTCCCGGGTGTTTCCAAGGAGGGACGAGAAAGATGAGGAACAAGAGAACAAGACACGAGCGAGATGATGATGATGATGATGATTGGGCAGAAAGGGAAAAGGCAGGAACGGAGAAACGTGTTACGTGCTGGATTTAATCCATAACATGTTACTAGCGGTCATAAAAACTAATCGGGTCGCTAGGTCCCTCATACAAATACCAGCCAGTAGCTTCATCATTTGGATAAGAAATAGTCTACGCTCTACAGCATGTTAGTTGCGCTCTATAGTATGTCGAGTCGGTTCCTTTTACATGCCGAGTTTATCACGTGTGGTGCTGGATTCGCATGCCGTGTCATGTCATGCATGGTGTGCGCTCTGTCTCCATCACAAAGTGAGTCTGTAGCCAGAACAATGATAGATATTTTGATGTGGAGAAGAGAAGTGAGATGATAGATCAGTATAGACAGAGTGAAATTGTGAGAATAGATGAAACTCAGAATGAAATAGGAAAGATGGGTGAAACAAGGCACGTGCATATGGGCATATATATGTGTGTTCGTGAGTAAGTGGGAGAGACAAAGAGACTGAGAGAGAGTACGAACGTGAGAGAGACAGGCGCGCGCGCACATGCACACACACATGGAGAGGGAAAAGGACAGAGAGACTGACCGAGACTGAGAGAAGGAGAGACGCATGCACACACACACACACACACACACACACACACACACACACACACACATACAGAGAGAAGGACAGAGAGAAACAGAGAAAAGTACAGAGAGACACAGAGAGAAGAACAAAGAGACACAGAGAAAAGAGCAGAGAGACACAGAGAAAAAGACAGAGAGACACAGAGAAAAAGACAGAGAGACACAGAGAGAAGAACAGAGAAACACAGAGAAAAGAACAGAGAAACACAGAGAAAAGGACAGAGACAGAGAGAAGCGCAGCCCTGCTCCCAAGTCATCCAATATAGTCTTTCCTCAACGATAAACGTAGCTCAACCAGGCAGCAAAAACAACGAGAAAGACTAGGAGGTGTGAGCAGACGACCAGCTCTCACTCACCTGCCTCGCACGTTCTCTGCCCGTCATCTCGCATATCGGCATCTTCTTGGCTCAACAACGACGGCAGCACGTCACGCGCTGAACGAGCCCCCCACCACCAACCACTCTTTCTATGCCCCCCTTTCCGTCCAAGGTTGCTGCGGCGAAATGTTGACAGATCGGCAATCTAAGCGCTGCCCAGCAGTCATTCAGGCAAAGCTCGGGTGAGTTTACAGCCTCGCCCGCCATGGAGGTTTAGTCTCTTCCTCCCTCATCTTACAAACGCGGCATATTTCACACAAATCGCAGGTCATGCTCGTTCAGCGACGGAAGCACTGAGTACTCGACAACAGCATTCGGTAGTAGTTCCGTCAACGGCATGTTTCAATTGTATGGTACGCGCTGGTAATGCTATCGGATGTGCAAGATCCTTACAAGAAAACCCCCATGTCCTCGCGGCCCACCCGAGGAGAAATATATCCACAAGACTGAAATAGAAAGACATGGAAAAAAAAAAAAATATCAGTCATGGATTTTAGAATCGTCATGACTTGCACCGTTCCTCCTCATTAAGGTGCCCGTCTCGTCGCCGACCGCGAATGCAAGGGGAACAATATACGTTGACAGCTGGAAATACAATAACGGAATGGTGTCAAACGTACGACGCCAGCAGGGTGCAGTAAGACGCAACCCATGATACGCCTCGAAAGACTGAGCATAGCGAGGGGTAACGAAGCGAAACACGAAAGAAGGAAAAAAAAAAAAAGATAAAAGCAGAAAAAAAAAAAAGGTGATACAGCAATTCTCGTCTTTTGCGTCTCCAGTCTGTCGTCGACATGTAGCGGGTCTGCGCTGCCCTTTTCTTGGTGTAAACAACGAATGAAACATCACTTCGCCGTCAATGCTAATCTATGTGTAGCCGGACATTTAAATGTGTCCGAAATCCAAAACAAAATGCTTAAAACATCGCCAAGCCGGCGATCCAATGAATGTACGGGAAAAGAAAGAAGAAAACGCAACGACGCGTCAGCTGCGCCAAAGGCAGGAAGAACCAAATCGAAGGGAACGCGAGACGGGAGTTCAAGCCGCCAGCTGGCGAGGGGACCCCTCAAGGGTGATCACCAGCCCGCAGTGGCACGTCATGTTGCACGTGAAGTCATCATCAGCCGTGGACTGTCGCCATGGTCAACAAACGCTCACACCCGCATCACATGACAACGCAGTCCTTGTCGTCCTTGGCTCCCTTTTTCCCAGCGCGAGGGGGTGCAACGTCCATGGGAATGCCCTCTCCGCTGACTGCAGCCTGAATGACGGCAATTCGCTGCTTGGCTCGCTCGTCACCCGCGTCGGCGGCCTTGACGTACCAGACGTTGGCCTCAAGAATGTCGCGCCGGCAACCGATGCCCATTTCGGTAAAGTATCCCACAGCGTACTGTGCTTTGACGAAACCTAGAGACAGATCATTCGTCAGCAATTTTCGTCCTTGACGAGCCCTGGTAATGACCAGCGTAGCCTTACCCAAGTTGGCAGATCGGCAAGCCCATTCGTAGGCTTCCTCCTCGTCCTTGTCCAGGATCGGCGGCGCTCCAACCATGTACCACGCGCAGAGACCCATCATGGCACCGGCATGACCGCGTTCTGCCGCGCCCGTGTAGAAATGCACGCTCAGGGCCGGATCGCGGGGACAGTTGAGCTTGCCGTGTTCGTAGGCGTCGCCCATGCGGTAATTGGCCTCCGGATGGCCAAGATCGGCAGCCTGTGTGAACAGCTCGGCGGCGTAGCTCGCGTCAGCAAACACATCGTCTCCGTATCCAGTCTCGTACAGGCAGCCGAGCTGGTAGGGCGCGGCATTGTACTGGACATCGGCGGCCTCGGTGGCCAACTTCAGCCACTTCAGACCCTCTCTGTACCGCTTCTCGCCCAAGTCGCCCGAGAGGCAAGCCTTGCCTAGGCGTGTCATGGCGCCCGGGTGTCGCTTTGCAGCAGCGGTTCGGAGAAACTGCACGGCCTTGGCGGGATCTTTGCGGCAGCCCCATCCAAATTCGTAGCAGAGCGCAGTTCGGTACGCAGACTCGGCATGGCCGTGCTTGGCAGCAAGGACGAACAAGGGAAATGCAGTGTTGTAATCTTCTCGGCCTTTGCTGAACAGACCCGATGAATATCCGTCAGCAAGGTAGTATTGGGCGAAAGGGTAGCCACCATTGGCAAGCCTTTGCAGAATCTGCCGGGCTTCGCGGACCAACTCGTACGGACTGGTGACGGAGCTTTCCACGACAGGGCTGTCGAGATCTCTCAGGCCCTGTGATGCCTGTTTCTTTGAGGCCTTGGGATCAGACACATTCAGTCCTTGCTCTTGCGCCGTGGAGATGAGAAAGACAGCGAACGAGTACTGGATGGAGAAGTCGTTTGTCTTCTTGACATTCTGCCTGTACATCTCCAATGTCTTTTGCGTGCTGAGAAGCGATGCATTATTCCCGACGACCGTCCGGAGATTCGAATTGTCCAGGGACAGCGGGGCGGGCGCCTGCTGAGGGTACGGAACATTGAGGAGCTCGGCGTAGGTCGAAAGCCTGGCATCAGGAGAGTGGCGGGACTGCGCAGATGGCGCTCTCATAAAGGGATTCGGCGATCGGGCACGGGGACTGAAGTCTGAGAGTGTAGAGTAAGACGAATGCGGTCGAGTGAGGGATGTTCTTTGCATGTAGGCAGATGTAGGTGTGAGGTGACGCCTGATGTTCATGCCATGTTCGAGAAGGTCGGAAGACGGTGATCGGGTGAACTGGCCGGGTCCACCGGTCGAGGCTCGAGCTGGAGGTTCATGAGGCTGTTGGTGGTGATACTGGAACTGTGGGACAGGGGGGTTCTTGAGCAGATTGCCGTCTAGGATGGAGCTTTCTGGGGAATCGCTGCTGGGTAGATCTTCGGCGACATCATTGATGCCGGAAACAGAACTCGCGCTTGTGGTCGCTGACGAGTTCGCAGAAGCCTGGTTTTGCGAAGAGCTCGTGGTATCGTCTGACTGACGGCTGTCACGTTCGAGAAGCCGGTCTCGGACCTTGCCGTGGGCAGCGAGAGGAAGAGGCGGCAGCTCGCGTTCTAGCGATGCGCGGTCGAACTTTGCAAGAACACTGTCCAGCTCCGTGTTCGATGGTCGATGCCGCACGACCGGGCTTTCGGCATGAGCCTGTCGAGCATTCGCTTCATGCCGTCCATCATTATGCGGCGTCACTGCACCGTATGCCTTCTCAGCCTGCGAGTTTTGGACATGGGCTGTCGACGGCCGCGGCCAATTCTCGTCGCCGCCTAAATCGACTCGAACCGGAGACTGCGGTCCATCCCGAAGTCGTGCATTGGCTGCCTGCAAAGAGGTTGCATTCAAGGGTTTTCGGGCCACAATGCCCTGGCCGCGCGAGGCTGGTGAGGAGGCCATTTTGAGCACCAAGCGCCCGCTTCCATCAACATTGGGAGACGTTGACGTGTGCGGAGATGTACCGACAGCTGCCATGAGCCTTTCGCTGGTCCGAACCCGCAAAGGCGTTGGTACGCTCTGCTTTGTATCTGGTACGTCAGCCGCCGTTCTCGTTCCCGTCAATGGAAACTCTATCCGCGCCAGCGAATCCCAGCTCTCTTTGGTTTACTCGAGTTTGTCGCGAAACGTTGCCGTTGCCAGTACAATTATCGGCGTATAGGATTGTGTTTCCGATGATCTTGATTCTCCGCGCTATGCTTTTTTTGTTTTTGGGGTTCTTTCGTTTTGAATTTTTTCTCTCCCTTTCGCGACGATATGATTGTCCTTGCCCGAATTTCTGCAGGCGCGGAAAATATGCGTCTGTGGATTTACTCGGGTATGGTCAAGGGGGAGAGGACTGCAACACTGCAGCCAATACCGCGGGCAAAGGGGGGAAAACGGCCGGGGGGGTTGGTTGTCTGGCTTTGATTGATAATTGAGTCTGACTGAGCTATTCCATTTGTCGCTCAGCCCGGCTCGGCGCGTCGAAAGAGGACAGGGCGGCACAATGAGCTCGTTGGGAGAGGAAGAGGACGAAAAATGAAAAATGAAAAAAAATAAAAAGGCCCAGGCCGCAACCCTGCTGTTCCAGAGAAGGGGAAGGGGAAGCAGCTGACAACGTCAAATGGTGGTGAAAATTCCACACACGCTGAGGCTAGGTCGGCGAATGCGGCGGCGCACCAGGCCGCACAGACATCAGGCTACAGACAATACGCTCAGTGAACGGGCGACGGGTGAGATGAGTGGCTCATAGTCGCACCAAACGCCTCTCGTTCAGCAACCTCCCCATGATTATGATTTGCGGCAAACACAAGCCCGCAAAAGGGCCAGGGCAGTCCCAGCCGGATTGCGTCGCCTCTCGAAACAGCAGCAGGCGCAGCAAGCAAGCAGATCAGCAAATCCACCGTTGCGATTGCAGGGTTCCCAAAGTGTAATTACTCATGCCGGGCTCGTCATGCTGCGAGAGGGGCGAACCCAGCTCTTTTCCCCCTCCCCTCCGTGGTCAAAGCTGCCAGCTGCCACTCATGCAATGTTAGGTATAAGATTGCCATGGCGTCGTAGCACCCCCATGCAGACTGTCAGTGCGGGCTGCGAGGCAACGTCGAGACATGTCGTCTTTGTGTGACCTGATACCGACAACACTTCCTCCCTGTTGCCTGTCAAACCTGTCTGCTGCCGAGCCGTTATATTGGGGCTCAATGTACCCCTTCGCTGCGCCGGCCCTTGGTTTTGACGTTAGCGGCTTCTCTCTGCAGCTGCTGACCTTGACAAGGGCCCACGCTCCAACGCAGCCTCTTTTGAATGAGTCGTCGCCCTGCCCTGGATTCGCCTATCGGTCGGTCCCTACTCATACAATAAGGGGCAGGTGAAATCATAGCTCCCAATGTCATGTCTACCTTGTCAGTTGGGGGAGGCTGGTTGTACAGTAGACGAGGCTCTTCTCGAGCAGTGAGTAGGGGTTGACAGGGATCGTGTGGCCAACAAGCTTCCGGCCCAACCCCAGTCGAACTGCGATGAGTTTTCCAGTTCATCATTTCTTTTTCCCTCCTCCCCTTTCCCTAATTAGAAGCATTCCGCAGCGGCGCCGCAAGACGGTGGCGCTTGGCCGCAAATGCAGTCCAGTTTCGAGAGGGGCAAAGGCCAGAACGGGTGGTGGGATGATGACATGTCGACTTGACCAGTATGGGACAGAAAGGTGAACTTCTTGACGGCGCCAAGGCGATAAAGTGGCAGAATACGAGGATGACGTGCTGCAGAGGGTCCGCCGCAGCGTGGCAGGGCAAGAAGCAAGCGAGTTTTAAAAGGGAAAGAGCCATGTCTAACATTGCTCACACTGTCCTTTGATGCGAGCCCACCTGACACAGAAATGTCTCCAAGTGGTCAGTTCCTTCCGGCCCCCATCTCCTTCCTCCATCCTTTGACGCTGAGATACGAAACTTTGTTTCCAACACATCTCCGGATGCACGGGCTTCCGACGAGCGCGCTCGAAAGAGGCAGCGACGGGAGGCACCGCTGCCAGAACTGGAAGAATGCAGGGTCGCGCCAATGCCACCCTACCTGTTCGGTGCGCGTTGGGTGGGTGCTCTCGTCTGGAAGCAGGTTTGTCTTTGGCAAAGTGTGCGCAATAATATCCCCGTCTGATGAAAGGCCCGCGTAAGTAGGTGCGGCTTTCACCCGCGTTTGCATTACATGGAAGGTGCAGGCGTTGCGCCACATCAATGGCTCCCACAGCGTGCGATCAAACTACGGCGCTCCGATAGGGATGTGCTACAAATGGCCGATTTGGCATTGGGCTCTGGTAGCTGGCTGATGAGCTCTCTATTGTACCAGAGAAGCTCGCTGGTTTTGTGTTGAACCGACCGAGGCCGGGTAAAAGACGCGCTCCAATGGCGCTCGCAACTAAAACTTGAAACGACTTGCCAACATCAATGACTAGCCACATGCGAGGAAGGGAGAACTTTTGCTGTCATAACGGAGAGGACAGTGATTTCCGCTCCTTTTTAGCCGGGTCGGGTAATGTCCAGCGTCTTGCTAGCCCGCGCCCGCCTTGTTGGCACCCGAAGAGACCAGAATGAGCCCGCATGAACGAATCGTCTGACCGGGCCTGGTGGTCATCGACTCCGGTAGTGATTATCAATGGTCGCGAACCGGCTCCGCCGGGCATTGACGACCTTTGTGCGGGAGAGTCGGGCATGAATTTTGGCGTGCTACGGGATCTCACACCTCGCCGATCGTGTACGTCCGCTGGCGACAGGCCGCGAATAAGTGCAGTTATTTTCGGAAACGCATGTGGTCAACCTGCTCCGGGAATGACTCTCCGAGATGTGCTTTATTGCCATGTGTGACATTGACGAGGCGCCATGGTATCCCGTGAACTTGACGACGGTGTCCTCGACAATCTCTCTGCGATCCTCGGGCGCACTCTGGGCTGATGTGTTTCTCCTCCCTGGCGGTACCACTTCGCGATGATTGTATCAACTCCGGGAGCACAACGCGTTGGCAGACTACGCTGCGGAGAAGCCAAGCTACACAGCCTGTACGGGAAAAGGAAATATAGAAGAAGCAAGAGGCCTTCACCAATTGGCATGGACCTCGCGCAAGGCTGCCATCCGTGAGACACCGGTCCGAGCCTGTGCCAGCCGTTCATATGTGGCGTCTGGTTACCATTAAGTAAGTGTCTGGGGAAAAGCCTGCCTGGCTCCGTAAGACATGCATCAACCCGCACCGCGGTCGCGACTCTGGTGTGAACTGAGAAAGGCACACAAAAACGATGCACGTGTGGGACACCATTTACGCCAGACCTTTCGAAACAAAGAGAAAACAGAGAGCTGGACTTGTTGCGACCAAGGGGTCCCGCATCCAAAAACAACTCGTCTAGCAGCATTGCATTTGCCAGTCTATCAATTCCCGAGACGGTTTCGAAGCACAATTTTCCCCCCTGCGACCCCCATCTTGCACTTCGAACGCCAGTCAATACAATGCTAAAGCCGGAGGGAGGAGTCTGATCGGGGGAAAAAAAAAAAAAAAAAAGCTCCGCCAACGTATATGACCCAGGGTAGGCCCAGTCCAACGGCGCTGTGTGCGCAAACTCAACGACGCATGCCGGGTGCAATTGAGTTTCGGGGGGCTTTGTCTTGTTCTGGGGTTGCCCTTCTCCAACTTCAAGGACCTCTCTGGAAAAAAAAAAAAAAGTAAAATTAGAATAAGATTAAAGAGGCTGCAGCTGCTAGCGCACGCCCGCGAGCTGTGTGCATGTGCAGTAATGTCGGCTCGGGCGCTGACTGTCAAAGGGGGGCTTTGCCCGCGCTACATATTGTTAGGTAGTAGGTACCTGGTGGGTAAGTAACGCAACGGTCGTGGAAAGTAAAAGTCAGCGGTCGACTGGACAACCAGCAATCGTCAGCCCACAAGGCCCATGGGCGCTGGGCCGGGCCACAGGAGGGGGGTGGTATGCCTTGCAGAGCGGGGCCCGATGGAACGTGGAGGACACGGGAACAACGACGTGGGAGAAGGGGGAGTTGGAGGGGCAGATGTACCTGATTCTGTTCTGATGAGCTCCGCGCCAGCCATCGAGTCAACCACGGTGCAGGCTAGTGAGAAAAGAGCCCGTTGCGCCTCGCGGCCAAATTCGATCGTCTGTCTGAGCGCATTCGCAGCTTGGCACAAGCACAGCCCAACGACCCGCGTCAAATATCAATGCTCGCAGCTCGGAGTGTGCATCGGTCGTAAAAAAATTTGGGCCATTTCCGAACCAAGATCAGCAGCCACAGGTGTCTAGTGCATGATTCTCCTCACGCAGACGTGCAGCCGTGCAGCACCAGGTGCAGCTCTGCTGGTTGCTCGGCCCACTCGTGCTCCTCCCAACGCACCCCATCGCCACAGCCCATTCGCCCGCCCTCCAGCCCATCTCCTCCTGCCCGCCACCACCCTGGGTGCCCTCCCACCCACCACCCCTTGCCAGTATTGGACTCGTCACGGTATTCGCAACACGCATCTTTCCCCTTCCCGTTCGTCCTACTTCGCCCCCCTCCCCTCCTCAACCAAGCAATCTGCTGGTCCGGTGCGGGCTGTCATCCGGATCTTCACCATCACTCGCTTCGCATGTTTCTCAAATCATCACCATCACCAGGGCGAGTTGGATCCATCACGGTCGCCTCTCCGTCATCCCTGGAGTACGGCCTCTCCCTTCGTTAGGCTCCGGACACGCGCACGGCCTTGTTTTGCAACACCGTGGGCCCTGCCTGTATACCGATTTGTTTTGCCGAATTTCCCAGCATTCGCTTCGTACCTGCCCATCGACATTGAACGCCCATTTGCCGCCGAGCACCCAGTTCGCGCATGCCGCACATCGCCACTGTCGTTCTCGTGCGATCTTGTGACACCAACTACCTAGGTAGCCGACGTCAGCCTCTGCCCCTCGACCAAGCCATTCGCCAAGAGGGTGCGAAGAACATTTCGGCCGGGACACTCGTGGGCGACGCCGGCATCCGAAAGGAGTCGTAGGGATCAAAGGGCCCTGGCCTTCCTTTCGGATAAGGGACGCTGCCATTCGTAGCTGCACAGATCAGGTCTGGCCATCGTTGCCACCACTGCCACCAGAACATGTCTCTCCCAGAGCGGCCGGGCGGCAGCCCAGTCTACGAGCAACGGAACGCCTACCGGAGTTCGTCATCTCGACGAGCGCGGCCCAATGACATCGAAACGGGCTTCCAGACGACGCCTAGACCTGGGCATCAACGTGGGAAGTCCGCCTCCTCCTTCGCCGAGACCATACCGAACCTTCAAGCCAATGCAGACACGATTCCTCTGTCGCCAACGCACGGCACTATGAGTCCGCCACCTCACAGCCCCGGTCAACCATTTGGTCGCAAAAGGAGTCTCATTCGGCCGGAGCGGAACAGAATCGACAAGGACCACAGAAACTACCATTACCTCAAGCATGCTGCCAACATGGAGACGATGCCTTCGAGTACAGGAAACGACCCCATCGTGGAGGGGTTTGATGCTGCCACCGACCCATCAGCTACTTCTCAGGCCAATGGCAGTCTCACGGGCAGCACCCGAACCCGCCAGCCCGAGAGCAGATCGACAAGCGGCGAACAGGAAAAGATCACGACTCGCGTCAGGGCGGAACCACACCGAAAGAAGTCGGGGAAAATCACAAAGCCCACAAAGAGAAGCCGTTCGTCGCGCAAGAAGAATGCTGTGCCTGAACAGATGAGGCCGCTGAGTGCATGGAACGTGTATTGTGCCATTGTCACGTTCTGGTGCCCTGATTTCATGCTGAGGTGCTGTGGCAAGCCCACCAAAGCGCAGCGCCGAGCGTGGCGCGAGAAGATGGGTCTGATCAGCATCATTCTCGTCATCATGGCCATCGTCGGTTTTCTGACGTTTGGCTTCACGGCCACGGTGTGTAGCGCGCCGCCCGAGAGGCTGCGAGTCAACCGAGTAGGTGGTGGATACATGATTTTCCACGGTGTCGCCTATGACTTGTCCAATTCGCATCATCCCGCCGCCGAGGGCATTCCTCTCCGAGCCGACCGTCTCGGTGCCAATGTCTTGTTTGATCTGCCGGAGAAGCACGGAGGCCAGGACGGTAGCTTCCTCTTCCAAAATGTCAATGGACATTGCAAAGACGTCATCACGCGGTCGCAAAACTCCGCCATTCCAACAAACGCCAATAACGACCTAGCATGGTACTTTCCTTGCAAGACGATCAACCAGGATGGATCAAGCCGCCCCAACTTCACAAATCCGTACTATCTCGGCTATGCCTGCCATACCACGAGCAATTCTCGGAACGCCTTCTATACGGGCCTGCAGGGAGCAGCCGATGTTTACTTTACATGGGATGATGTCCGCAACAACTCACGCAACCTCGTCGTCTACTCTGGCAGTGTCCTTGATCTGAACCTCCTCAACTGGTTTAATGAAAGCGAGGTCGTCGTTCCCGATCGCTTCAAAGTGCTGAGAGATCAGGGCAGCGCCGTAAATCGGGCCATTCGTGGCCGCGATGTCACCCGCATGTTCCAAGCTACTGGTGACAAGCAGATTGCGCAGTGCCTCGAGGAAATCACCCGTGTCGGTTTTGTCGACACTGAGACCGTTGGATGCATTGCCTCCAAAGTGGTGCTTTACTGCGCCCTCATTCTCATCTTGTCCGTGGTCGGCACCAGATTCGTGCTCGCCCTCATCTTCCAGTGGTTCATCAGCCGCAAGTACGCAGCTGCCAAAACTTCGCAGACGTCTGACCGAAGAAAGCGTGCCAAGCAGATTGAAGCCTGGTCCGAGGATATCTACCGAGCTCCTCCTCGCCTGCCCGGCGACGTGGGCAGCTCAGCCATGGGATCTGCGGCAGGGTCAGACAGGATCGGCAAGAGAGGTTCGTCGTTTCTGCCTACAACGTCACGATTTTCCGCCGTGTACGGCGCCGATAGCCGGCCTGGGGGCCCAAGACGAGTTCCCACGACCATGTCCAGCCAGGGTCCGGGGAGCTCTTTGCTCTCCCCCCACCCCAATTCCGTGTACAGACAGACAAACGACAGCCGCTCGAGTTTCTTGCGCACTGATCCCTACGCCAGTGGTGTGACTCCCTCGGACGGTCCTGGTCCTGCCGGTTTCATTCACGATGCCGTGGTGCCGCAGCCCCCCGCCGACTGGATGCCGTTCGGCTTCCCTTTGGCGCACACCATGTGCTTGGTGACGGCATACTCGGAAGGGGAGGAGGGAATCCGCACCACCCTTGACTCCATTGCCACGACGGACTATCCCAATAGTCACAAGGCTGTTGTTGTCATTTGCGATGGCATCATCAAAGGCAAGGGTGAGGCCGTGTCGACACCCGACGTGTGTCTGGGCATGATGAAGGACCACTCGACGCCTCCCGAAATGGTTGAACCCTTCTCGTACGTGGCCGTAGCCAGTGGCTCGAAACGCCACAACATGGCCAAGGTCTATTGCGGGTTCTACGACTATGGTGCCAAGAGCCGGATCCCCGCAGAGCGACAACAGCGCGTGCCCATGATGCTCATCGTCAAGTGTGGCACCCCCGACGAAGCAAACAAGGGCAAGCCCGGCAACCGAGGCAAGCGTGACAGCCAGATCATCCTCATGTCTTTCCTCCAGAAGGTAATGTTCGACGAGCGAATGACGGAGCTCGAGTACGAAATGTTCAACGGCCTCTGGAAAGTGACGGGCATCTCACCTGACTATTACGAGATCGTGCTCATGGTTGATGCCGACACCAAGGTATTCCCAGACAGTCTGACACACATGGTTTCCGCAATGGTCAAGGATCCCGAGATCATGGGTCTCTGCGGCGAAACCAAGATTGCTAACAAGCGAGACTCATGGGTCACTGCCATCCAAGTATTCGAGTACTTCATCTCCCACCACTTGGCCAAGTCATTCGAATCCGTCTTTGGTGGTGTGACCTGTCTGCCTGGATGCTTCTGCATGTACCGAATCAAGGCTCCGAAGGGAGGCGAGAATTACTGGGTCCCAATTCTCGCCAACCCCGACGTCGTGGAGCACTACTCGGAAAACGTGGTTGAGACGCTCCACGAGAAGAACTTGTACTTGCTCGGCGAGGACCGCTATCTGACGACTCTGATGCTGCGGACATTTCCCAAGCGTAAGCAAGTCTTTGTCCCCCAAGCCGTCTGCAAGACCACGGTTCCCGACAAGTTCATGGTTTTGCTGTCCCAACGACGTCGTTGGATCAACTCGACAGTGCATAACCTCATGGAGCTTGTTCTGGTTCGCGACTTGTGCGGCACGTTCTGCTTCAGCATGCAGTTCGTTGTTTTCATCGAATTGGTAGGAACGCTTGTGCTGCCTGCGGCCATCGCTTTCACCTTCTACGTCGGTAGGTGGACTCCATCAACCCCAATCACCTTCGCTGCTCCGCGGTCCATGCTGACAGTACTCTTCTCTAGTCGTTACTTCCATCATACACTCGCCGCCCCAAATCATTCCTCTCGTCCTGCTGGGACTTATCTTGGGTCTTCCGGGTCTCTTAATCTTGGTGACTGCTCACTCCTGGTCCTACGTTGTGTGGATGTTGATCTACCTGGTTTCGCTACCCATCTGGAACTTTGTCCTCCCGGCCTATGCCTTCTGGAAGTTTGACGATTTCTCGTGGGGCGATACGAGGAAGACGGCAGGGGACAAGGTGAAGAAGGCCGGCATCGAATACCAGGGCGAATTCGACAGCAGCAAGATTACCATGAAGCGATGGGCCGAGTTTGAGCGCGAGAAGCGGGCCAAGTCGGCGGCTTATTTCAGCTCGAGGGAGACAATGACTGGCGGCCCAGGAACATGGTCCTTGCCGCCTGGTCATGCACAGAACGACGGCTACTATCCAGACGCCTTGTGAGGACCGTCACCTTTTACGCTCTCACCTCCCATGAGACTCCCAATTTCTTTGCTCGAACGGAGTTGTACGGGAGGCATCTTTGCATGCTTCGCTTCAATGTTTGTCCAGCGCTTTTGCAACCCAAAAAGGTGGAAGATGATGTGGATCGGTTACGTTTCTTTGCCCACGCGTCTTAATTATTACGTCCACGATGGCATGAAAGGTTCTTGCTTTTTTTTTTGTCCCGTACATCACCGCTTCAAATACACGCGCGATAATGGGCACTGGCCTCGCTTCTCAGCATCGGGTTTTGACTTTCTTGTTTGAACTTTTGGAAATACGCCGGTGCGTCTTGGTGCTACAAAGGGTGAAATTCCGCTCATTGCGGACATGGAATGGAGGGAATTCGCATTCGTAGGGCTTCTCAGGGAGACTGGGCCGATCAAGTGCGGCGGAATCAGGCAGGCATGGCTGGGTCACGGCGCCTCGATGGTGTTTCTGCCTTTCCTTGCGCGCTGTTCGCTTTCTTTTCGGTGTGTCCCCATGGAACGACATGTCACATACATACGTACATATACTATCGGAGGGGAAAAAGCGAAGCGGAGCCAGGTGTTGGTTGGCATGGGCTGGCAGCCCGCTCCTTGGAAGACAGACTAGGGACCAGTAATTACAATTTGACCATTTGACGGGACATGCACCAACCAGCCTCAGTGTGTATATAATATGTATGTGTGTGTGTGTGTGCATCGTCGACCATCGGCAGTGAGCTAGGAGTTGGTGACCAGCGCATATGTTCAGATAGGTAGAACTCAAATCACAGAATATTGATTGACCCGCATGGTTTTATTCCATCAATGGGGGTTCTCACCGGGCCACTACAGCAATAGCCACATCAAGAAAGAAAGTACCTGAGAATTTCTGGGACAAGAAAGGCTAATAAACAAAGTTACTCGGCGCTTGTCGTCAAACATTATTCCACGGCCCCCGAAGAGCACGAATCGAGGAGTCGAATGAAAGAAAGGAATATTGACCAATCTGAAAGAAATCAAAGGCATCCTGTCAATGATTGAATAGCAAAAAGGAAAGGGGGAAACATACAGGCGGAGAGAAAAGAGGTGAAAGCAAAGGGCGGAAATGAAAAAAGCTCAAACGGCATCGTTGATCGTTTCGTCGTCTGCAACACGCCATGCCAGACCCTCAAAGCAAAACTAAATAAATAAGAAAAAAAAAAAGAAAAAAAAACGAGGAACAAAAGAACGTAAATAATGCGGCCATCGCGCCTAAGACAAGGAACCTCGCTTCAGTCAACTGATGAAGAAATAGGCTGGGAGTTGGAAAAAAAGATAGAAAGAGCAAAGAGCAACATCAATTTGAGGAGCATGCCTATAGACGCGGCGCACAAATGAGCAGTAAACGAGACCTATGCAACGAAAGAAAAAAGAACCATCCCACAAAAGACTGCGCGGGGCAACCTCATCCGCTCGCATTGCTCTGCTCGCCACATGTAGAAAAATGGAAGAAGAAGAAACAGTAAGACAAACAGCCATGAAAAGCCTCCATCACCCAGGGCACGTGTGGCGGCCGTGGATGGGGACTACTTCTTGGAGCTCTCAACGTCTTCTCCCAGTTCCCACGGCTTTCGAGGGTCAACCAGCGTCGACAGCCGCTGATCGCCCCAGCGCGCACCTATCGTGACCCAGACGTGCTTGCTGGGAATCGTCGCATTGACCAGCTCTCGATGACCCATCCACCGCAAGCGGGCCTCCCGGCTCATCGAGCTGTTCCCCAGACCTCCGTTGGCAACCCACTCCCGGACGACATCTCTAATGAACTCAATCTTGCGCCGGAAGTCGTTGGCTGCGGGGATACCCTGCAGCTCGGGCGAGATTTCCGGTCGCTTGCGGGTGCTGGCGGAACGTGTCGAGGGTTTGGAATGGAAATTGAGCAGCGTTTGGAGGGGATACGATAGTGTGGCGCGGTCATCCAGAGCTGTCGCGCCAATCGTGCCACTGGCAGCGAGCCTCTCTGCTGCGTCCTGAGGCAGGTGCCAGAAATGACACCAGGTTCCCGTGGCGTCGAGAACAATCTTGGTGTGATCAGGAAAGTTGAACTGAGCGGCGAGAGTTAGTGTGAAATCATCTGGCGATCTGGCCTGGTCTGCCGCTCACCTGAAGATGCCCGTCGCAAAAGACCCAACAGCCAACATCTCCGAATCGTTGGTAAAAGGTGACCAACTCAGCCGTCGTGCCCTTCTGCCCGGGCGCCACAACCCCCTGCTCACCCATATCCTCCGCCGCCAAGTTTTCATCCCTGCCGTACGCAATCATGTAG
Source organism: Aschersonia sp. MBC 508 (assembly GCA_030780645.1). Lineage (NCBI taxonomy): Eukaryota > Fungi > Ascomycota > Sordariomycetes > Hypocreales > Clavicipitaceae > Aschersonia > Aschersonia sp. MBC 508. Next base: position 44,685 of record JAPFUF010000456.1, on the reverse strand, counting down.
TTGGCAAACTTCTTCCAGAGAATAATCCTCTCCCTCTTTCGGTGTTGATAAATGTCCTTGCCCGGGTTCATTTTGCCAGCAGTGCCCTCTTCGTTGATGCTGACCCTGAAATGCTCAGGCGAAACGTTGACCTCAGCGAGACCGCTCTCTCCATGGTTCTCGAAGAACTGGATGGGCCGGGACATGGGAATCGGCTGATTCCTGTCCGAATATGATTCGTCCTGCCGCCGGAGGATATGCCGCTCTGCGCCGCGGATGAAGACGCCGGCAGGCGGCAACATGGCCGTCTTGCTCCCTTCCGTCGTTGGCATGTCCCGAAGTACACACCCAACGCTCCCATCGTTCAGGATGTATCCTAGGCCAAACTTGTTGGTGTAGTCGACCCATTTGACAACAACCTGCGGGTGAGGCGGAGTCACTGTCTTGGAAGAAATGATGGCCATCGTCCGTGCGTTCAGGGCTCGCTCAAGCTCTGTCTGTAATCTTCTCAAGCGATCCAAGATCACGTCAGGCCTCGAGTCCGGAATGGCCTCTGGCTTTTCAGTGGGGGAGAACAGCGTGGCCGTGCGGACGGACTGAACGCTCGCCTTCGTGGGCGACTCGATTGACACCGGCGCCAAGCTGGCGGCTCGCTCAGCAACTTGCAAGCTTGGAGCGGAGCGGGTAGACGGCAGAATGGGCCGTGTGGGTAGACGCCGGCTTCTCATTGATCCCTCTGGAGCTGTATGAGATGATGCTTCGCGAACCGCATCCTGCCCTGATGACGTAGCCATGAATGCTTGATTCGCAGATGAAATTGTTCCTTGGTCCGTTGAAATCGGATTAGATCTAGGCGCAGTCGAGCCCAAAGCTGGCTTGTTCTGAGCACGCTGCTGTGCGGCGAAGCTTTGCGGTGGCTGCCGCAGCAGCCCTATGGGTTTCTGTGCTTCCTCGACCAGAGGCTTCGACGAGGAGGAAGATGATGAGAGAAGGAGAGTCCCAGCAGGGCGAGATCCAACAGAGTTGGAGAATTTGCTTCGTTGAGGCCCAAACTCCTTGAGCCAGTCTTCAAAAGGTCGATAGACAGTGTTCTCAGGAAGAGGAATCATTGGCGTGAGGCCAGCCTTTTCCTCCTGACCCATCTCCTTCCAAATCTGGGAATGGATCACCTTGGCTTCGACCCAAGGACCGACACAACATTGTCGACACATGTCCTTCAGATTGCGCAGAGCCGCGGCCTGGATGACGCTGTTCATCCGTGTGACGTAAAATTCTTGCGTCTCAGGCGGCAATTCTCTCAGTCGGGATGTCAACTCAGCCTCAGCAGGCATGTAGCCGGAGGTAAAGAAGGGGTGTTGCAGGATGGTATCGGGTTCCGGCCGACAATCAGCGTCCTCGAGCATGGTCGCTACCAAGTCCTTTGCTTCTTGGCTGATGTATTTTTGCGACGAGTCACCGGTGGGCCATTCGTAGTCCCGCTCCCTGGCGCGGCGATATATTTCGTCCGTAGTTGAAGACTGGAAGGGCGGCTTCGATGTGAGCATTGCGAACCTGCAACCAGTCAGTAGGCAAGTAAAGACGACGGCACGATGCTGCACTGCAGTTCTCAGCTTACATGATGATTCCCAGACTCCAGATGTCGACCATATGATCGTGTCCCTTTTTGCCCTTTTCCAGTATCTCCGGGGCGATGTAATTGGGAGTGCCGCACAGCGTCGTGCGCCGGATGGTCTGCATGTCCCTACCAGTAACCACCAAAGCAGCAAGCCCAAAATCACCAACCTTGGCGTTCATTTTGGAATCTAGGAAAATGTTGCCCATCTTCAGGTCCCGGTGAATGATGCCTTTGCCATGCATGTACTTGATGGCACCCGCAATCTGAACCGAGTAAAAGCGCACTTCTGGCTCCGTGAGACCTTTGCGTCGTTTTACCATATCCATGAGAGATCCGTTATTGCAGAGCTCCAAAACAAGATAGGTGCAATGATCAAAGGAGAAAGCTCGGTGAAACTGGACAATGTTTTTGTGCTTCATCTTTGAATGTATTTGAAGCTCGGTTTGGAACTAGAAGAACGAGTGTGAGCTGCAGGCATCGCACGACGGAGGAGACAAGATGGCACGTGGCTTGACGAACTTTTTGCTCCATTTTTGGAGGCATTCTACTCTTGACAATCTTGAGGGCGTACTTTTCCCTTGTGACGATGTCTTGGCCGTTGTGACAAATGGCAAAACCGCCCTTCCCCAGCAATTTGCCAACTTGGTACGTCGCGCCTTTGGGGCGATCGGATGCTGCAGGTTCCACCACCTCGGAGGGCGGAGGCGGCGGATGCTCTTTATCCTTGGTCGCTCGCAGCTGGGCCGCACTCTTCAACTTGGCCTCGGGAGCCTTGGGCAGCCGCTGGGCATTGGCATCTCTAGGTGACAAGGCCTCGAGGTCGACCCCGCCGCCCCTGGCCGCTGCCAACCTGTGTGTCATTGCGGCCACGATAAGGAGAAGCCAAAAACCGAAGTGCGGCGCGTCGAAGGGTCGTTTGCCGGTTGATGGGGAAAAGGAAGAACGAGATGGTCGCGAGGGGCCAGCATGCGAAGGATGTTTGTGACAGAAGCCTAAAGTGGCAAGGGTAAGCAGGTTGTTACGGTTATATTTCAAAATATACGGCGTTTTTGCAGGTGAAGATTGACCAGCAAACCTCAGAAGAACAAGCGGTGCGAGCACTTACGACCTCAAGCACGTGTCGCATGGGCAGGGAAGGAAGCAAAAAGCCACGACGCCGACGACGATGCAGCCTGGTTCGGGACGATGCGCCTCAGGATGGCATGTGGCGAAATATAAACCGAGGGCATTTAGCAATGCTGAAGATTCTATCTAGATGCCAGAATTAATCGAGTTGTGGTGCAAACGGCGGAGAGAGCAGCCCAGGGCACAATAGGAGCACGAACTCGTCTCTTTCCCGTTGCCGCTGCAGCTTGTGTGTACTTTGGTCCTGGTCGGGGCCCGTTGCCGGCGCAACCAGACCTGGATCCTCCCCCCCAATGCCGCTCTAATTGGCTTAATGCCCAGGCTTGCCAGCCCACAATACTTTACCTTGCACAATGCAGAATCCCATCCGTCTCAAGAGACCCACACACCTGGCTCACCTCTGCCCGCTGCCCGCTGCCCTAGCGGGCTGACGCGCCGAGCCTGGCTCATCGTAGCGCGTGGCATCGCGAATCGACATCACGGACCCGCCGGCTGGCAATCCTCGGCCTCTACCAACGTTCAGAACAAATTGGCCCAGCCGCAGAAGGAGATCTGTTGCCTTGACACGGGCCGTCAAATCATTCCGCCATCGTGGCCGCTCACTCACAGCACATCTTCAGCGGAGAGGCAACCCAACCCAACCCGGCCAAGCCGACGCGATTCACATGACATGGTGCCGCTACCTCTATTCAAGCTTGCGTCTCTCTTTGTGCGACATGTTTCCAAATATGGCGCAGTATGTCCTCCGCGCAGTCAAGATTGAGCACTCAAGACTTCACCCGCTAATTCCCTGCACAGAACCGAATCAAAGCCCGAGCTCACGACCACCCTCGATTCCGCGCATTCGCCGCCAAGTACGGTCAACATATTCATCAATTGAACATGCGCCTCTCAGTCGCATTACTACGCGATCCGGAAGCAGAGCGGCGTGCCAAGGAACGTGCCGAGGCACCCACCGTGAAGACTGAAGAGCAACACAAACGGGACGAGGCCGCCAAAGAAAAGAGCAAGCCCGAGTCCAAATCGTCTTCCGCTTCCTCACCCTCCTCGTCGTCAACATCGTCGTCTTCGTCGTCATCGTCGTCGTCGTCGTCGTTAGCGAAGAAATATCCGCAATTGAACTTTCAGAGCGTATGGAAGCGCAAATTCCGGCCTTTGCCCGAAGTGAAAGCCGTCGATTTGTTCGCAGACGTCATAGGAGACGCGTTCATCCTCGGCGTCGCGGTCGCGTTGATCATGTACGAATCGTGGAAAGCTCTCCAAAAGCCAGACGTGAACAAGCAGCGAATCGACGAGTTGAACGAGCGCGTCGAGGCAATCAGGAAGCGCGAAGAGGAATTGATTGAAGCCGAAGAGAAGCAGAGGCGAAAGTTTACTGAACTGGAAAATGCCTTGAGAAGCCTGAAGAATCCCACGACCAACCAACCGCTACTCCCGACTTTACAGCCATGAATCTCTCTACCGAAAGTCTCGAGGTTCGGTAGAGAAAGGAACGGGCTTTACAGATTCATGATGCTGCGTCGCATTTATGAGCAAATTCAACCCCGCATATGGTGTTGAGACACCTTGGGGCGTGTGAACGACAAGGTGCTTCATCACCAGATTTCACGGTTTGATCTGAAAATGTACATATCACTGTATGAAACGAAAGTGTACATAGACCTCCGCGATAGACACGACTTCACTCCAGCGTTCAGCGTTTACATTTCAGGCGTATTATATATAAAAGGGGGAAATGCCGGGATGCAACGGCGCTCCTTCCACTTCCCACAACTTGACCATTTTCAGCCGATGGCCGCGTGTCTGCCTCTAGGAAGCGTAATTGGCAATTGGGAGGGAGATACAGCAGGGACGACAATTGGTAAGCTCGATCAAACTTTTCCAGTGATCAGACGATTCGCGACATAGGCGCAAATGGACTCGATGAGCGCGGGCTGGCCCTGACCCCGAATACATGGGATGATCTAAGACGGGCACGAGACACTAAAGGCGGAGGCGCTCTTTCTACGTAGAACCATGCCTCTCTGCCGTGACCAAACCATCAATCTGTCTTAGTGTTCTGCTCTCCATTGCTGATATTTGATCATAAACCCAGCAATTGTGTTTACTTCCTCGTCCGCAACCGCAGCAGCGATAGTTCCTGTTCCGCGTGAGGTTCAGCAGCTGTCACACCGTCTCAAATGCCCAGCACCCTTCTACTATGATCATTAAATACCAGTATGGCGCAGTTGGGTTTTGATGGTCGTGGTGGACGACTGGCAAGAGGTCGTCGCGGCTGTCCGGCTGTTGGCGGCGGATGGTTGCGCCGTTCCGTCTGATTTGGTTGGGACTCGGCAAGTAAGAGGGCGAGAGAGGGAGAGAAAGGAAAATCAGTACTCATCGCAAGGCGAGTGACAGCCAGAGCAATGTTCTCCTCATCACTACGCGATAGAAAAGGCTGGACCGAAGCAGTTGCGCCGCTTCTGAGGAGTGGGAAATGGAAAGGTTCGCGTTCTCTGGGCCATGTGAACACCTGGAAGATCTCTAATCCCACGCAGAGGCGGATCTTGGCGACCACGACGTGGCACTCACACTTTCATCAAACCAACGGACCGTGACCCTTTACTTCTTTCTTTTCCCCGCCGATTCGGCCGACGATGCTTCTGCGATGGAAAAGGTCGAGCGCTGTGCGGCGCAGGACAACGTCAAATGTGTCATCTTCACACTTGTGCAAGGAATTGACAGCATGTCTGCATTTGTTGAGCTCCAGAAGCAGTCAGTGCAGAATGGCCCGGCTGGCAATCCGTGCTGATCGTCATTGGCAGGACTCTGCAACATGATCGTATTCAAATCATGCCGCTGGCAAAAGCCAGTCAACTTGTGACGACTCTCGAGACCATACAACAGCACCATCGGGTAGAAAGCACCAGACCGACCATGTTCGATGAGAAACTGGCGCGACGAGGAATTCTGCGATACTGTGTACGCCACGGTTTGCCTCTTGTCGACGGGCAGGTGGACAAGTTGATGCACGCTTTTGATGGCATCGCAGGCCTGGCCCGGGCGTCAACCACGTCAGAGGGCACGGCGCACCTCTGTCACATCCTAGGGGAGGAGGATGGGCAGCGCGTGGTTTCGTTCTTTTTGGACGGACCAGCACCTCTTTAGGTGGACAGGTTGCACTGGCCGCAACATCTGTATCTCGATCTTGAGGACACCGCACCTTGGGAAAATCAGAGAACGACGTTGTCAAATGCGTGCTTTCTTGTCCTCATGGCGGTACACTCGCCCGGAGGGGTGCCTTGCAGCGGCCCGATCACCTGCCGCAAAAGTTCCCCTGTACGTGCAAGAGTGTACGATTACAATTACAATGACCGAGCTAATTCGGTGAGCTGCAGCGAGGCTCGGCAGGCTGGCCACGTCCTCATGTGGCTTGTCGACTCGACCAACAGTCTCTTCTGAGATCATTGGACAAGCATGCGCTTCAATTGAAACGATCAATGACTCCACGCCAAGCCTCTCTGCCAGTAATCCCCCAGAAATGGCAATATGTTTGAATTCAATTTTATGCGAACGGTGTATATCCGACCCCTTGGCGCCAAGGTGTGGAGTATGGCGATAGTGCCGGCGATTGATGAAAGATAGATGATTGTTCAGCGTTCGGTACCTCGAATCCTCTGTAGACTATGTATGACCCGGCCTCGTCCGGCTTATCCGTTCACGATTGAGGTCAATCCTTCCACCGAGATTGTGGAAAGTAGCCATTAACCAGTGCATGCAGATGGATGGCCTAATCCTTTTCGCGGGGTAGCGGATGCGCCGAACTTCATGGACCACTTCCGCCAATGCAGCTGATGGGGCGAAAGGACGAATCAATTTTCTCTTCACAAAAAAGCGTGTGTGACGCTGCGAAGCCGCCGAGCAGCGTCTCGTCAAGCACCGAAAATGTGTGCCCGAAATAGTTGCTTTGCATTGTATGGAGCCGTGGCCAGAACATCAACGACGCGAAATACTTGCGCTGCTTTGATTGATTTTCTATTCTTGCCCTCGGAAAGAGTCATATATATTGCTTGCGGAAGCTCTGTTGCAGAGCCGGTGAGTCGTGATTCGTGACGAAGTCATGCTCTGGGCGTTTTTTTTGGTTTCAACCCCCTTTGCAACAATGCCAAAGAGAATCGCGTGGAAGCCGGGCTGAACACTGTTTAGCCCCCTTGCCAAACGCAAGACCAGGACGGCGGTGGCACGGCGGGCCGGGGGAGGGGTTACTTGTTGAGTAAAAAATAGGCACGGCGGCCCAATGTGATAGTCGGGTCACACTGATGCGGCCGCCGCCAATCAACGACCGCCCAGAGCCGCTCGAGGTGACAGGGGCGGCGATAATAGTATGTGCAACATAACTCGACGGCTCAAATTGACAAGGACTCGGCGCGAGCAAACCACTGGGGTTGAGTCGCTCCAGGATCAGTGTGGCTTAGTCACTTACACCAATTGAACCGACGAGTTCAATCGGAAGGTCATGATTGAGCTCGGGGAGAGGGCGAGAGCTGCAAATGGAACGTGCCTTTGTCGTCTCAGCCATTGCCTTTCGCCTCAAAAAGCGCTGATTTACCCCAGGTCCGTCCCATGATATGTGATGAAGGGATGAAAGTTAGGCTAGCCAACCTGTTGCGACGTTTCTTGCCACACGAGATGAGCGGAAGGACGAGTTTCATCAGAGCGTGGTTGAAAGTTGAAATGTCGTCTGAGTGAGCAACGAATCGCATGAGAGCAATCGAGGGACACTGGCAGCTGCATTATTGAAAGGAAAGAAGTCGCAGGATACGGCCACTGTTTCCAATTTTGCAGTCGAGAATTACGCGCGAAAGGGATTTGAAAGGCGGTGACGGCTAACCGTCAGCCCGCCATCAGGTTGCATTCCTTTTTCAGCCCGCCATTCCTGTCCCATACAATGCGTAATTCTTTCTCGTGAGATTCCCAGATTCGAGCAAGTGTCATCGCATGGCCGCGGGTAGAAGCCTCAGAAGCCGAGCAACGAGGCTGAAGAATATGGCGACCGGTCGTGGCTGTGGGCTGGACCTCAGACACCATGTGCATCAACCAGGGCCCTCGGGTGTAGCACGATTGGGTCCGAAACCGTCCATTGTCGCGCTTGCGTCAGGGAAACGGAAAAGGTAGAATGCAGGATCCATCATTTCGTTTTTCCTTCTTTTTCCTTCCTGCTTGTGCTGAAAAGCTCGTTTAGCTGACAGAGCTGAAAATCAAACTTCGAAATGCCTCGAGACAGGTTGCAATTGACTCTACCTCGATGGATATTGATCCTTCCTTCACCTCAGGTCGCGACGGGGCTGGTTCGTGAAGCGGGGGTTAGCGCCATAGTAGGATCGGGAAGGAGGCCGATGCCCGAGCAGACCGAGCAAAAAACCACAGGGATCCAAGAAGGGCTCAATCACAGCAAGGCTAAAGTATGATGTAGCAATGCGCAAGCCTGACGTCGCAGTGCGTTTCGGAAAGGACGCGCAATGAGTGAGTGGTCACAGGGCTCCATGATTGGTCTGAGGTACGTACTGAGTCACAAAGGCCGCCCTTATTGATTGCACGCGCACGTCAATTGTGATTGGAATCCCCGAGCAACTCAGCCAGTAATGAATCTCATGATTTCCTTACACGTGCGCCAGTTCGCGATGTGGAGACAGGGCTGGGGCGGCAAATTTTACGATGGAGGAGATAACAAGAGTGAGTGGGCGAGATCTAGTGGGAAGCAGCGGCCATCTGCCGGGGTCTGTCTTGTCGAATGGAAGGTGCAGCCAAGCCCTCGACCGGCCCAGTCGGCGGCCAGCGTGCGACATCTGGTGTGAGAGGCAGGGGCGGGGACCCACGCACGGCCAGCCTCGGCAAGAGAGCTAATTGGCTGTGAGCCGCTGCCTAGCCGCCCGAGTCCCTCGAATCAGCTCGAGTCACCTCGAGTCACCTCGAGTCACCCCGGGGTCGAGGCAGGAGCTAAGCCGTCACTTCTTCCCCCCTTGGCCGAACTACTTGACGTCCTTACAGAACAGACCAGTTCATCCATGCTCTATCTCTCACAGCGCCCGCTGCTGTCAACCGTAACTTTTTCACTAGCGGCCGCTCTGTTGCGCTAGCAGCCGTGTCATGGGTCTTCGTCTGCACCTTCTCACCCCTCAATCCTGCCCCCCACGTACTTTATGTATCGTGTCGGTCACCCGTGGCTTTCCCACCTGCCTCCCCGTGGCTCTCGTATGCCTCGAGGCTGGGTGAATCTTCGTCGCCAATATGTGCTCCATCCGCCCTGCATGGGCGGCAAGCCTGGCGGATGTAGCTAGGCGCTCAGCCGGACGTGTCGCCATGACAGGGCTCGTCCTGCCCGATCTCTTCAAGTCAAGTCAGGTGTCCCTCCTTTCTGCAACTGCCTAGGTTTTGAACTGGCTTGGATCTTTTTCAGCGCCCCCCTCCCACCCTCTTGATCTGCAAAACTCCGTGATTCATATGTCCGACGTCGTCCTGTCCGAAGACCACAGCTTCCCAAACACCTCCTGGTCATGCGAAGAGCTCTCACAGCCCAGTCCTGCCTGTCATCACTCCAGACGAAACCCACCAGCATCGTGAGCCCGCTTCCTGACAACAACCTTGTCGCAAACTTTGGCGACGGACATCGGCTGGGCCACAGGACGACGTAGATCAGACGAGTCCCATTCCCAAAACACCCAAACCCAAAACACGCTCGCGGAGAGGAGCCGGAATTCGCTCTCTCTTCGAATCCTCGTCACCCTCTCTCGGTACTGCTCAGTACCGTCACCCAGCCCAGCAGAAAGAGCTTAATGCCGCACGGATGTCTGCTGCCAGTCAACAAGCGGACTCAGCACCAGACAATCCTTCATCGTCATCCAGCCCGTGTCATCCGATACTGAGGCTGTCTCGACTAGCTGTGAGCATCTGACACGAAGGCTTGTCTTAGCCCGGCCTTGTCTGGGAACGGGTTCAGCCCTTGGACCAAAGTCTGACAGCCCTACTGCCCGGCTGTCTTCTCTGATCCCACCGTCTTCTCCTTTTGGAATTATAATCTTGTGGTTCCCCCTCCCCTGACTTAATATTTGGTCGAAGAGAAACCCAGGTCTCTTCCGTCCTTATCCTTGAGATCTCATCCGGTCTTTTCTCCGACTCGGTCTCATTGAACAGCTCGGGCCTGTTCAGGAGCCACCTAATAACACTCTTTCCATCCTCACCTACCGATCTTACTTTCTTTCCTTGGACAGTGTTGGTCTGGTTACCAGCACACCTTTCCTTCTCTTGTCCTTGATACGGGCTTCATAGTAGACGTTGTGTCAAGTCGTCTGTATTTTATCATTACAAGATTTGCGGCCTCGACGGCAATTTTTTGAATTAAGCGCCATACGAGACTTCACTGTAATCGGCATATTATCTATTTGGGTCGAAAGAGGCTGGACACTCGAGTACGAAGAATCAGACGACCACATCAAGTCAAAAGACAAAGGGAAAGAGCATCTCTCCTAGCAACTATCACAACAAGACACAATGGGCAGACTCATCAAGAATCACTGGGGCCGGCTCATCCTTTTGACTGCCGCAGCTTGTACGTCACAGACAACGCATCAAAGGCCCTTTGGTATTACGTATTGCTGACACGACGATATAGATCAAATCGTTGCTGCTATCGAGGGATTCTTCTGGCCAAAAATCTTCTGGGACTTCATGACGAGGAGCCTGGATGCGGCAGTGAAACCATTTCCCATCTTACAGATTATCAACCTGGTGTTTGGGATAGGACTGTTCGCCCTCGAATGGCCACTGGGGTTTCTTGCCGGCACGAGTCTTCACAGGTCCATCGAGTTCAGACTTGCTATCCTGCCGTTGACGGCACTGTCGTCAATTCTCATGTACCAAACGACCAACCCGGCTATTTACTACTTGATCGGCATGGTGGTATACTTTGTGGCGTATAGCGAAGGAGAGGTATGTCTTCCAGTCCCGAGCCGTGACTTCTCTTTCGCATTCTGACATGAAAGATAGATGATCTGTGCCAAGCCATGGACCCTACCTCAACGAGGACTCTCGAGCATGCGAGTTTAGTTGAGCGATTGAGGACCAGTGACGCATCAGGCGAACGGTGGACATCGCTCGTGCGCAGTGTCCAACTGTTTACCAATACCCTCGGCGTTCAGTGCGGCGCTTTGACATGATGCGCTAACACAAAGACCGCGCGTGGAGAGTCGGTCGCACAACAGTGACGAACTACAACATTTCATATAATATATCAAACCCGGGCGGGTGCTTGAAAACATTTGCTGGACTACATTTGGAAAATTGTACGCGTTCGGGTAATTTCTTCAATTACTTTTCTTTTTTTGCATAGCAGCGGTTGCATTTGTCCGAATGGATGCTCGAAATCGGGGAGATGGCTTGTCAGCAGCAGGCTATCTCGAGTCACGATCCCTATTTGGCAAGTCAGATAGCTGTATACGTATGACAATAGCGCAACCCAAAAACTCTCCAAGCAGGAACAGGGATGCAAATTGAAACGGCCTTCGGCGTTGAATGGAATTTCTCGAAGTCTGGTGTACAAGTGACCCGTAATTTTGTCTGACAAGACTCCGACACGAAACTGTCGTCGCAACCCCTCGCAGTTTCGGACACCATCCGAAATTTTGAAAGATGTGACGAGTCATAGACTAGACGAATTTGAGTTCTTGCTCAAGACACAATGAATAAGCCAGGATCAAGGGATGCCGTTCACTAGCGACCGTTTCGACCAGTCAGTTCGAATAGTGGGCGACACACAATGATGTAGTGATTTGTAAATGAATCTGACTGGGTCATGAACCCAATATGAAATTTCCTTAAGTAATCGCCGGCGCCTCTCCGCACGACTGGCTCGCGATATTGCAGCGGGGGTGGAACGGAGAGAAAAGTTTTTTTAATGATAGAATGGAGTATACGCGATGTGCAGCGGTCATGTGCCCTGCGATACCAGCGACACGGCCGCAACGCGATGCCGCGGCCATTCATTGCACCGCGGGGCATCCAGATGCGCCCACATGCATACTGCCATTGCAGGTCCGTACTTGAGCTGCCGTGTCAGTCAGTGCATGCAGCCGGCTGGCAGATAGGGAGCATCTTGCTCTCAGCTATGAAGTACGCGAGCACCAAAGCGATTGATCCGCTTCGTTACCAGCAATAACGACCAGGATGACTGAAATGAGCGGTTGTACAACGATTCAACCCCGGCCTTCAAGGTTGGGAGTCGAGGGAGCTTAATTGCGTCATGCTGGCGCAACCCCTAACAAGCCTGCCAGCCTGACCAACCAGCCAGCAACTGAATGAACCAAGACCCACACATACCGCCAATGACGTAGCTCCCCGCCCCCTCTCTTTCCCCTTGGAGAAGACGAGGGCAGATGAAGCTCAGAGAAGCTCAAAGACTTTCTTTTTCTTTTCCTTTCCCTCCCCCCCAACTACAACAAAGAAAACCAACACGAGCTGCCTAGAAGATACCACGCCTAAAAACACACAAAATTCCGCGCTCTCAAAAACGTGTTGAAAAGAAACAAGGACAAAGAGTGAATTGAACACAGCAAAAAGCCGCCAAGATGACTCGTGGAGAAAGCACCCAGACGAAAATTCATTACAAGGGCTCCAATGATGACTTTCTCATCTTTGTCGACGATACAGAGCAGTATGAAAAGTGGCTCAAGGGTGACACGTCCATCCCGCTCGCACAGTTCATCTCATCATTCAAGATTTTCTTGACGCACAAGTACGTATACGCGCACAACAAATTCGAGGTCACAGAGAACTCCCATACTTTACCCTGTTTTGAACTGGTGAATTGGAGCAATTGAGTTCGAATTGGGCTGTTGAAGGATGCAAATTCGGGATCATTCAAGACAGCCAGCCAGCATTGGCCATAGTCATGAAAGAGAAAGTTCTCAAGGAGGCTGGCTGGCTGGCTTGACATCTCACCGCCCCCTCACGTGCCCCGCCCCTTTCCCCTTGTTGCGCTCAACAAGAGAGGCAAGGAGCACGACGCCGCCTCCTCCTCGCGAAGACAAGGGATGACCTGAGGATGAGGAGAGAAAAGCAGCTGACGAAATGTGTTCGATTCATAGACAAGGCGCGCAAGGGACCTACGACGCCGCGCCCAAAAACATACTCCACGCCGAGTTCGGCACCGACGACGAAGACGAGGTCATCAAGAAGATCCTCAAGAATGGTAGCAAGCAGACTGTTGAGGTAGGCCCAGACTGCTGATCTCTTGTCTGTGCGGACTACGGACTGAATTGACTAACCCGCGCAGATGCCCGGCCGACAGGGTGCCACCAACGACAGCATGAGCTCTATGCGCACAAAGTGAGAAGAGGTGCATCTGATGATTGAAACTGCATTGGGCATGTCGAGATTTGGGTGATAGCGTCCCCGACAAAAAACAAGCACTGGAATTACCGTTCCATGAGAAAACAGTAAAATGATCAGGGGTCAACCACGGCGATGCTGCGTTATTCAGTAGTCCTGAGCCGTCCAGTCTACATGTTTAGGTAGCAAACAAGAAATCTTTTTGACCAAAATGAACTGCTTGGTAATACCTATCTACGTGAGTGCGCCGGCGTTGAATATTAGCACAATCATTTTGGGTAGCAACGCTACTTCGAGTCCGCAAAAGTGTCGGCGTCGTTGCGGAAAGCACTGCATCAAACTCGTCACGTCAGAGGAGGGGCTCCAGTCCGTAGACATAGAGACTGTTGGGGACCGACGAAGCGCCTCAGTCTTTGACTATCATTTCCGTGTGGTTGCACTCGCAGTAACCTGTTTTGGATTCTCATGACTTGGATGGGATTCAACACCAACTGCAACACACCCAGCCGAGAAGGTGCCCAATTCGGCACTGTAAAGGCGGACTCTGAGCTGTCGGAGCTACCCTCACAGCGCTTGTGAAATGTCATTTCCGTTGGAAGGCTGTATGCGCGCGCAGATAGCTCTCCGTCCTCCATTACAGTAAACTCGTTTGATAGCGAAGAATGCCAGCGAGCTGTCGAGCATACAAGTTACAGAGCGTACCGAAGGGCCTCCTATCACGAGTGAGTCATGAGAATCGACACAGTCGCACCCAAACAATCTCATGGTGGTGACTTGCACAAAACGAAACGTTGCTTGGAAAATTATTCGAAATTATATCATTGTGCTGATCACTTCGTCTCATATGCAGCACAAACGTCTTCTACATGGAATACATGTCGGGCCGCCTCGGAAAGTCAAAATACAGAAATGTAACCTTTCCCGAAGCGTGACCCAGAATGACGATGTCCTCGCATGTCGTCAGGACATTCGATGCATAGCTATGGGGCAGGAGCATCAAAATGCCTTTTCCCTCGATCCACACGTCACCGAGACGTGCTTCGACCTCCATGCCGGGAAACGCCACGGGCTTGTATACAAAGAGTTGATTGCTAGGCGTTTTCTTGTTCAATGTCGTCTCGTGAGTAGCACTGCTGGACACTGAGCCGGCCGTCGTCAAGATGGTGTCCCCGTCGTCTGCAAGTTTCATGGAAGAAAATGACTCCTGCTGGCAGACGACTGTACGCCTCGCTTTGGATGCTTTGTCGAAAGCGTAGATGGAGCCGCCTCCCGACCCCAGGAAGAGCGTGGAATCGTTCCTCGAGAAGGCCAACGCAACCGGAGAATCGTTGTCCTCCTGGTCAAACACGTGCGTCTGATCTCCTGTTGTGGTATTCCAGAGCGCTACAGCGCCGTTCTTGTCGACCGAGGCTATCAATTCACCGTCATGGGAGAAAGCGATACAGGAGCAGGAATCACTCTGACCCCTAATCGGCACACTCGAATTCCCCTCCACTGTCCATAATCGGATGGTCTTGTCATCGGAGAAGGATGCAATCGTCTTGCTGTCCGGTGAGAATGTAACAGCCCGGACTGCACCAGTATGGCCCTTCCAGATCTGAAGGCATTCGGTCGTCCTGACACTCCAGAGCCGAACCGTCTTATCGCTGGAGGCTGAGGCCAGGGTCTGTCCGTCTGGGGCGAACGTGACGCAATGGACGGCGTCATTGTGTCCGCTCAGGCAACACAAGCTGTAGCCTCCTGCAATATCCCAAATACGAATGTCTTTGTCGTACGACGCAGTAGCGGCCAGAGTTTTGTCGGGAGAGACAACCACGTCTGTTACTCGGCTACGGTGGCTCCGTGTTTCTTCCTCCTGGATCCAATCTGACAACGTCAAAAGACGAGTCGTCTGTTCCAGACCGCTCATGGCGAGCGTCTTCAGATCGGGGGACACGGCGATCGTCGGCCAGTTGTTCCAACCGGGGCTGAAACTCTGTCTACAGGTTTCGCTTTCGATGTCCCAGAGACAGATGGTGCCATCAGTCGAAACCGATGCGAGCGTCCGACTGTCAGCTGCAAACGCAAAATCGCGGAACGCCTCGTCATGACGCTTAAACATGCGAGCACTTTGACCCGCGCCTGTAGCAACGTCCCAGATTCCAATCAAGTTGTCCAGCAACGAGACGGCCAAGACCTTATTGTTGGGTGACAATGCGATGACACTCTTTGTATCACCTTTGGCTGCGAATATTTGGCGAGTTGTGCCGGTCGTCACGTCCCACACGTGAACCGTGGCATCACCAAGAACCATCACAATACTCTCATTATCTGCATCGAAGTTTGCACAAGCGATCCTCCGCTTTTCTTCATGCAGCACAGTCCGGATCTGTGTCCTCTTCTCCACGTCACAAATGTGCAAAGTATCGCCGTAGACGGCCAAAAGCAATTTTGAGTCGGCGGAAAAGCTCAGTTCTTCTGCTACACCGGCAGCATCCGGAAGAAACATGGTGCAGAAGGGTATCCAGGTCGCCGTGTCCCACAATGATAGTGAGCCTTCGGTGCCGGTGGCGAGGAGATTACCGTCCTCGGAAAAGGCAACAGCAGTGACTGCTCCGTAGCGACCGTCAAGCGTGCGAGTATGAGAGTCGCCGCTTTGTTGGGTGGTGACAAGACCGCGGACAAAGTTCAGCCTCTCTCCCCAGCCGCTGGCTCGGATGCTTCCGTTTGCAGGACTGAATAACAGGGCTGAGCCGTAAGTCTGCATCGTGGCCGCCTGGATCGTCGACTTGTGAGCGACGAGAAACCGTTCAGCATCGGCAAGGAATGTTTGAAGACGACTAGAAGAATTGAAGCGGGACTGGCATAGTGCTCCACGCGTCAGCAACTGCGAAGGTTGGGAAACATAGCAATAGCATCTAACCTGCGCATCTGATAACAGCCGGACAGACTCTAGTCCTTCAGAAAGCTTTCCGAGCAACGAGAGACCTTCGACCCAGCGCAGAAAGTAATTCTCCAAAAATGACAGGATCTCGTCCCCCGTCACAAGCTTTGGCGAGGCGGCAATTCCGCTTGCATCGCAGAGGTGGTTCATCCAGAAGGTGCAAGAATAGGCAACTGCGGCCAAAGGGTCATTGTCGGACCCGTTGATGGCATCGCCGAGGAGCCGAGGAAAGTAGCCATTACCCGGAAGATGGTACATGTTTCGCCTGAGAGTGTGTCGCATCTCAGATAGCGAGCGTGAAGCAATATCCTGATGGGTGAGTGTGACGCCGCCAAAGTCAGGTTTTTCACCGTACGCCTCACGCATATAATCACGGGCAGATTGATGAACGAGTTGCACTACTCTTCCAGTCACCGCAAGCAGCGACCCGCAGGCTTTCACGATACTGAGAGGCTGCACTGGAGAGCCCAAGCCTGCCACGATACCCAGCTCTCTGAAGGTAAGTGGTCGATAAGCCAGGACAACTGCCGCCAACGCATTTTTGCATCGATTTGATGTCAGTCCGTGCTGCTTCTCGACTTTATTCATCAAATACTCGTAAAAGGAAGCGAGCCCTGATGGCAGGTTCTTGATGACATCAAGGGCATCTTTGCCTTCGACTTCTCGGAGCTCTCGAATTGCCAGAGCGGCCCAAAGAAAGGTATTGGAGGCTCGTTCGCAAATTTCATTCGACAGCTCTACTAGAAGGGCGCTGTCATCGTAGTCAGCTCGCGACTTGAGTTCGGAAAGCTTGTAGGTGACATAGGCATGGACGGGGCCCTGTAGCCTCTGGGGGTCCAACTCGATCAGAGCCTCATCGACGCCGGGTTTCATCAGATCCAGAAAGGGCCTGCTGGAGACTAGCCATCTGATCTTGTCTGAGAGGCGAAGAGATCTGAAGATGAGATCAACCAGACTTTCGAGACTTTCGTCGCACTCGTCCAAGGCATCGACCACGAGGTAAGCAGGAGTCATCGTTGGATCCTGGAGCATACTCTCAAATGCTTCGGACATGGCCACAAATGCGTTCACGCCTGCAAAAAGGGAGGATCCGGCGTACTTGTGCCTCGATTGCAAATGTCGTATGAGGCGTGGCTGTTGCACAAGTAGCATCCATAATAAGCCGCGGAGGATTGCCGTTGCATTGTTCCTCTTTCGATACCCAGTGCCCTGACAGAAGTAGTACGAGACGCTCGGAGCGAACGCGGCTGATCTCGATGACAGCTCGCGGACAACCCCAATCATGAGCATTGTCTTGCCCGTGCCCGAGCTTCCCTTGAGCCACAGCATGCGTCTAGCATGCTGGCCTTGCCAATCGGAAAAGGAAATAAACTCTTCGGTACCCATGACCCAGGAAAAAGCAATGTCGATAAGCCTGTCCTTCTGCCTCTCCAGCCTCTCCAATTCTCGCATCGGATCGACAAGGAACAGGTCTCGCAGGCAAGCTGATTCCTTATCGTCAGTCACCGTCTGCTTCTGAGCAGAGATGAAGTCCTGCAGGTCTTGGTGAATGTTGCCCAACGTGGACTGCATTTTGTCTCCATTCTGCATCAGCTCGGATAGGCGCGTGAGAGAGCTTGGAGTGTTGTACTGCACAGAAGCAGCCCTCAGCGCCTCTTCTGCATTCGTAATGGCCTTGAGGTCTGCATCCCAATTATCCCATGCCGCAAGCTCTCGAAAGTAGGTCAGGCCAGAGTTTCGATAGTAGGAGCCGACACTTTTCATTTGGTACAGCAGCAGATTCTTGTAGAGATCAAGGACTAGAGCCTCGAGGCGCTGCATCACGAGAAAAGAAGGTTCCTTACACTCCATGATGCTCCGCTCATCCAGCAGATGGTCGACCAAGGAGCAGTACCAATCCATCCGAGACACAACGTGGGTGATGCCGGCTAGATTGGCTCGGGACACCCTTGCCGGATTTGTCAAGATCTACACGTTATCGTCAGTGAAGCCGACCGTGCTTCACAATTCCTAGTCGTCTCACCTGCAACCCTACACATACGCCAGCCCACGGTAATGCGGCTTGTGGAACGTTCTTAATTGCCACATCGACGACTGCCCTTGCTTGGAGAACGAAGCCAGCAACATCGCCGACGGCCTGTGCAACTCTGGAGTCGCTCGCAAACTTCTCACGACCTTGGCAAACGAGATTTCTCATGTGTGCTTGGCGCTTGATGGGATCTCTCAGGTCTGCAGCCAGGCTGGACGATGGAACACCGGGTTTTTCGCCTTCTTGACCCGTGATGGCAAAGGTCAGTGTTTCCACATATGATTCGACAGTGCCGGCAGTGGCGCTGCCGTCTTGCAGGCTGTCATATGCGTCATTCCATAGCTGCTGAGATCTGGAAGGTCCCTGGTCGCTGTCATCATCCGCAGAATTCCTTCTGTTGGCCGAGCGCTTGGCCGATGTCGCGGTCTGCTGAGCAGCAACTGCTGCGACGATCTGTCGCGGCAAAGCCCGGATTTCGGTCTGTACGACTGTTGAAACCGCTTTGACAGTCTGGTCTACTGCCGACTTCATCAGTGAGGGTATGAAGGGCTCGGACGCTTTTGATGGCGTCGCGCCTGTATTGCCATCCTGCGTGTGAACATCGACGGTCGTCGATGCCATGATGCTAATATAGACACGGATAACAACCGTCGGCCGAGAGAAATAGGACCAAACAGGTCGCTCTCCTTTGTCGCTGCAAGCCTTCAGCCTCGCTCGGACGCACCCCACCGAGCCGGAGACAGGAATAGAAATGGGCAATGACCCGTGTTCGTGATGACGAGGCGAGACAACTGATTGACAGCAACGCCGGCGAAGTAAAACGTCACAGCATGTCTGTGATCCTCACTATATTTCCGTGCTTCCCCTCCCACATCAAAATCTCCGGCAAAGGAGGAGAGAAAGGCAATCGATGCTGGGGCAGGAGCGAACCGATTGACCGAGCTAAAAGTGCAAGAGCCATCTCGGTCTTTGCTCATCTAAGACATCAGCCGCTGTCCCGCCAATTAATTTCCCGATTGACCACACAAGAGCCACGCTGAAGGCACATGTTTCTTCGCGCCCGCCCCCAACCCGTCTGCATGGTTCAAACTGATCGGCGCCGTCGAATTGTCTCCTAATTTGCTGCCCTGCAGCCTCTAAATACGTATACGTGAGATGTGCTGCGGATCCTCAAGGGACACATACTGTAGTCATATTGTACAGCTATCCCCTGTGACCTGTCATCGCATCCATCCATCTTTGCCATTCCCCTTCGACTTTCTTTTTCCAATCCCACATCGCAATTGAGTCGTCCCCGATTCGGAATACTTGCAGCAAGTGGCCTGACCCGGCGGCATTTTCCCTCATATTGATTGCCTTTGGCGATTGTCACCAGGGCGGTCATCCGTGGTCCCGCGCGACCAAGGCAACCTTGTCACCGCCGGGCCCGATATTGATGCGGCCGGAACGGATCGTGAGTACGAATAGCACTTTCCGGCCGCTTGTCGTGGGGCCCTCGGCGTTAAGTTCATTGCATGATCTGGTGCCTCCAATTTGGTAGCAGAAGATTTCTCATCAAGAGATAGCCTCTGTCTCAGCGTTTCTGTCTTTCTAGCCCACGAACTGGCAATGCTTGCTACATTGAGCCTCTTCATCACGTTAGAGGCTGATGCCCTGACCAGTCTCTCGCTTCGTGACTTTGGTGCATTGTCAGGAAAAGGGAGAACCTCGCGGCTCCATACATCTGCGAGAAGGGCTTCCAACCGAGCCCGCTCTGTTTGCAGAGGCGAGAGAAACGAAACACGGGTTCTCGTAGCGACCAAAGAGTGTGACCTATTGAGCTTGGAACGGACCGAGCCATCCTCCCGTCTTTGCCCAACTAGGCTCGTATTTTTGAGTATCACCTGGTGAAGAGCAGGCCTCGGACAGATCGTGGTTGCTCTTCGGATAGAAAGTCGACGTGTCATGGCCTCTGCGTGATTCTTGTTCAGCAAGTCATACGCCATTACTCCAGTTGAACTTGCGCTTACCCGACTTGCAAGTGATGATGCCCAGGCTCTTGACATTCAGATCAAGGAAAGTATACGCATATGGCTCCACCAAGCCGTGTCTCGCTTGAGGCGAGCGCAATCGCGCACGCCATTCCATTTCCTCTTTCGGACTACAGGCTGTCATAATCATTTCGAATAGTTGATTGTCCGATCCAAAAACGAGCTTCCATGAATGAGGCGCTGTGTGACACTGTAGGCCTAGTTAGCGTTGCGTTAGCCAAACGTCTCTCAGGGTGAACGGCCGAGTCCTCGACATTTACTTGCCTCTACCATTGTCTGCATCCTCCACCTTGAGCTCGTGTACATCAATGCAAGCCTTGATAGTGTATACAGGGTCCACTTTCCCTGCGTCTGCCAGGCACAGAACGTGATCGTATAGCAGACAAATCAAATACTTTCCTTCCACACCACCTTCATTTTGCCAGCAAATATGAAGGGCGCCGCATAGTCGGATATGTCCTAAGGCTTGAATGCGGTTCTTGGAGACGGAGTCGAGACTCTGGAAGCAAGGTCAGCAATGTCCTTTGCCACTTCGAAGGCTTATACTGGGGACGCATTGATCCTACCCTGCTTGGAAAGACAAGACGGTCTTGCAACAGCCAGGTACGCAACAAGGTATCTCTCTTCTGAATACTACCAGTCATCTGATTGATTTCTGCATTTGCCTCTCTGAACCGGAGAAGCACACTGCTTGCAGCCATATGGGCATTCGGACAATCTGAGACTGGCGTACACTTGAGGAGCTCTGCCAGAATCAACGGATATCTGCAAATCCTCTGTATGGGCTGTTGAGATCAGGGTCAGTAGCTGTCTGTCTCGAAAGAAAACGTGGCTCAATTCGGCGAACCTTGACCAAGAGATCCTTCAACGTTGAGGCCCTTCTTGCATTGCTGTTTTCCCAAGTGGGCGAACTCAGAAGAACAGAGAGGACTTCAAGTCCTTTCTGGTTTCCTTCCCAACCAGGCAAGGTTTCACCGATGGAGTTCACGTCTTGAGCCACGATTTCATATTTTGCCCCGTACTCTTTGTACACGAAGAAGCGACTGAGCTGGGAGAATTATGAGCGACTACGACACTAGAGTCGCTGGTGCCTTCCAAACCTTACCTTCCTTTCAAAAATCTTGGACACTTCAGTTAACACATGTGGTTCTGTGAACAGTTCTGAAGGGTGACGGTTTGCCACCGCGATCGGGGGACCGCCGTCTCTGGACTGAGCAAAAGCCGTCTCGTGATCTGAAGTGATTGATGATTGTATGGCCGTTGTCTTCCCAAAGAGCGTGGTGTGAACAAAGGGTGGTGGAAAAACCACGCTGCGAAGTTGATGGAGTATTTCATCATGCAATTGTAATATTTCAGAGAGATTTCGATTGACGGATCTCCTGAGTCCGAAGTGTGCAGATGGAAGCGCGGCCAACATTGTAACATAGACCTGGGCATGTCGTCAGCCGATATTCATCAGTTTCCGCTCACAAAGTCCTACATTCAACAGTAGACGCAAGTCATCAACATAGTTCTGCTCCGTGCTGATCAGCTCCTCTAGTATCCTTCGACGCTTGCGCGCCCGACACAAACCTCCCGGATCCAGCTGTTCAGGGATAGGACTCGAACACCGTGGTCCAGGCGCCTCTCGATTCAGGTCTAGGTCCATGTCTTCATGTCCGTCTTGGGATAGTCGTTGTGACGAAATCTTACTGTCTGAAGAACTGATCAAGCTCATGGTCGCGCTTCGAACCCCGGCGATCAAGTTGAAGGACGAGCCAGATGAAGACTGACATCTAAATGAGGTGACGGACCTCGGCCGGCCAGGGAGGCCACCGGTCTCTAGTAGCCATGATGAAAGGTTCTCCCGATATGGCATTGACTCTCTGCCCCTTTTCCGGTTCCGTTTTTGGAGTCTTCCCATCCATTTCTGGAACGGTAATCGTTGGTTTACTTCTATGGCTGGCACAATCGATTGCTCGACGCTGAGGGTCGACGTCGTATGAGTGGTATCGCTCATGGAGCGTTGCCAGCGTTCAGGAGCTTTCACTTCCGTGTTCTGGCGGACAGGCGACAGCTGCGCGTCAAGTGTGTCGAGTTGCAGATCAGGGCAAAACGTGCTCGTACACCCTTCCAACCGTGAAAATGTCGAGCCATTGATCTGCGCGAAGCGAGCTACTGGCGCCTGATGCGTAGGTCCAAGACCTTCAAAGGAGACGTGGGACGAATACTTGGAGACTGCGACAGCCATGCTATCGGAGAGTTGGAATAGGACAAAAAAAGAAGGACAATACAGAATTACTCCCAAGAAGACGGCAGTGACCGACGACAGCTCGTGGCCTTTGCTCCCAAAAACGACGGAAAGTGAATCACTTCGCAAGATTGCGAGCGAGCGAAAAACGCAGCACGACGTGTGCCAGCTGGCGCAGCCAAGAGCCCGGTGGGAAGGAGAAGGAACGACTCGCGTCCAGAGAACGGAGCTTGCAGCTGTCAAACTCAGTCAGATGTCGTACATAATCGCGGAAAACACGGCAGAGATCAGCAACGGATATTTCCATTGCGCGGCACATGCATTCATTTTATACATGTACATCCGCGTCGGCAGCTCTGGCGCCCTCATCACACATGCAAAACACATATATGCCGGTCTGCAAGGCTTGTGACACGACATGAACCATTGTCTGAGGTGGTATGGAGTCGCCGATCCCTTTATCTGTCCACCAGGGAACCGACTGTGTCGGCAACGCGACGCAGGCAAGCTCGTATTCGAACTCCCTCAGCTGAACGCGGGAAGTTCCTGGCTCGGATCCTTCACCAAGCCAGTCGACCCAGCCTTCTCCAGCGGACAGTCCCGCATTGATGAACACATCGGCAATGCATCATGGGGAATGGGGCGAAGATTGAGGCCGGTTGGGTGCGCAGGTCACCCGGGATGGGGCGATGCGATTCAGCCTCGGCCGACACCACGCTGGTCAATAATACTCGCTAGCCCTCAAGCGAAGCTTCCGACTCGAACCAGGTCTTGCGAACCTTCATAACATGCACGTCTTTCGTCATGTGAGTTCAGCTCTGCAACTTCTATCGGGCCAAAAGTCGAGTTGCACCAAACCACACCGTGTTACCGTCGCACAGCAAGGTTGGCTCCTATCAAGGGATACGATCCAACGTCCCGGCAACCATATGACGCTGTGTCGCCCTTGTCTGCATCGCAACCGAGTTCAGTTCCAATATAGATCATTCCTTCATAACGCTCACAGTCGGAAACTGCTGATCTGAAGAGGGAACACATGGCTACCTAAAGGTTGCATTGCCGGCGATCCGCGGACACGATGCAAGCTCAGCGCTGCATTTTCTGACCTCACGAGACACCGAGAGAGGCCGGTCCAGTTACGACGATGTTGAGAAGGTGATCTCAAAGCTACGGGCCGCAGATTGATGCGACTTTGGAAGAGGAGTCGTTACGACGGTGTTATCCCGAAGGCCCAGCATCAATTGATCCGCCTCAATTCTGACAGCCAAACGTTATCGATACGCGTCAGCTGTGGTGCCCACGTACGCTTTTTGGGTGCCATTCTTCTCTTCTCGACGACACTGATGGAAGATGTTGTTTTGCCAGCAGATTATTCTTCCAGTCCAAGTTCATCAGGACTCCCGTAGCGACTTCTAAGCCAGCATTGTGTATCAGCAAGACCACATTGCATTCGACCGCGTCATCTGATGTGGTCACAGTGTAGTCATTGCGTGCCGTTGAACTCTACGCAATTTATGACGGTGCTGAATTGGCTCGGGGTCCGGACAGGACGATCGGCGAGATGGCTCGTTTCGATGAGCCAAATTTCAGGACCATTGTGACCTTCGTCGCACTCTCAAGTTTGCTCCGTCTGCTCAAGGCAGTACCTTATTTCTGGGAAGGGGCAGTGTGACCCATGAATAGGGCCTTGGAGGCGCTCCTTACCCGACATCGACCAAAAGGACATCTTGAGGACCAGCAACGCTTGCTGTGACACAGCCCGCAATGTCCAAGAAACAATTTGAAGCGTGCACAAACTTGAAGGAGTGCACGACAGCATTGACAACCGCCTTGCTGGTACACACGACACTTTGCGCACCTGTTCAAGGGTCTTCATCTGATGGAACTGATGCGCAGTAGGTAGTCTTCCGCCAGGCGGGGCTTAGCATGGACATAAAACTGATGACTGGGTCAGGTCAATCGGACCGCTGCTTGGTCAACAGGCGAAGCGGCTTACGCAGGCAGACGACTGCTTTCTAAATCAGGTGCATGAACCCCAAGCATCCATGTCAAATATTTTTTTTCCGTTGGCCGCACTTGGTAATTCTAGTAGTGATAAATGCCTTTATATCCCCCCAACCCAGCATCTCTCTTCAATCGATGTTCTCTTATGCTTGCAGCAGAAAGCATGCTTTTCTTCGGGAAAAGGGCAAGTGACCCGGCCGCTTGTTCGGCATCCAAATGATATTACTCAAGATGGCTCACACACGAGGCCAGAAGGCTGGTCAGATTAGGCCGAGGATCTTCGTATAGGTAAAAAGGCTAGGTGGACATCTTTGCGAGTTGCCATCAATAGGAAACAGAGACTCTCTTCCCTCTCCGGTGAGTTCCAAGGAACTTGGGGTCGCGGCCCACCCAGCCCATGACGGTACGTACCCGTGGGGTCCTGCGGAGAACAACGAGGGTCCCATCGACATGGATGGGAGCACGTACTTTACTTTATAGTAAGTATGTAAGCAGTGCCAGCTGGCCGACGTCCCGGGCGTCCCTGTGGAGGGTGCCCAGGGTAAACGGTAGCGGGTGCGTAGGGCTCCTCGGGCGGCAGCAGAGCGGAGGGAGAGATGCTTCCCGGGACTGCGCAGGTCTCACTGGCATGCAATTTATGGCTTCTTCGGCAGCTGCCTGGGCCAGGCAGGCCAATGTTGCCGCAGCGGTCCAGGTTGTTGCGCTAATTTGTAGACGTTGAAGCGGATGCTTCCTTGGCCCCGGGAACTCTGGCCAATGGCCATGGAGACCAGCCGGCCAATGAAGACACTGCGCCCCACCGCAAGGCCGAGCAAAAACGAACACGTCGTTACAATTTATTTTTCAGAACCAAAATCGTTTGAGACGGCGAGCCAAGGCCTCTCTCTCTTGCTAGGTGTCAGCAGTAGCGGGAACTTCTCCGACCGCCTCCTCGTTGCCCGCGTTCTCAATCCAAGACGCCACGTGGGGCTTTCCAGATCTGACAAACGGGCAATGTCACGGCGCTGATCTGTCCCTTTTGAAGTTTCGTTTTTTCCTAAACTTTTTTTTCCCTCTCTTCGGTTCTGTGCATTGCATCCTTGACACCCTTCCCTTTTTCGACTTCATTATCTCTCCCATAGAGCGAAACCCACCTTCGCTGTCCATACCGGGTTGGCCCATCGCCAAAACTCCGCACCTTGCCGCCAAAAACCCCCGGTCTGCTGAACGTCGAGTCGACATGGAGAACGCTTTTGCCCGACCCGTTGCGGATGTTCTCGCCCGTTTCGGCGTGGACGAACACAACGGTCTCACAGATAAGCAGGTGGAGGAGCTCCGAAGGAAACATGGCCGCAATGGTGCGTCACTATTGATTTGGTCCACCCCGCTCACATGCCAACTCGATCTTGTCTTCCCTTTGCGAGGTGGCAGGCGAAAAAGGTCTCTGCCTTGTCTGCCCCGTCAAGTCCTGACAAAGCGCGACTGCAAAGTGGGCGGGGAGAAAGCAGATGATCTTCTTGAAAACTAACTTGGCACCGCGCAGCTATCCCGGAAGAACCCCCTACTCCTCTGTGGGAGCTCATCCTGGAGCAATTCAAGGATCAATTGGTCATAATCCTTCTTGGCTCTGCGGCAGTATCCTTTGTGTTGGCTCTCTTTGAAGACGAAGGTGGCTGGAGTGCTTTTGTCGATCCCGCGGTGGTAAGTGGAAGCATGATGTGACCCGAGTACCTCCAGCAGGAATGGTAGACTGATAGGCCTCGTCTCCCGCGCAGATTCTCACCATCCTCATTCTCAACTCCGTTGTCGGGGTTTCGCAAGAGAGCAGCGCCGAAAAGGCCATCGCCGCCCTGCAAGAGTATTCTGCCAACGAGTCCAATGTTGTTCGCAATGGCGGACACGTCTGCCGTATCAAAGCAGAATACTTGGTTCCCGGAGATATCGTCACCGTATCGGTTGGTAGTCGCATCCCCGCAGACTGCCGTGTTATTGCCATCGAGAGCAACAGCTTCGCCGTCGACCAAGCCATCCTGACCGGCGAAAGTGAGAGCGTGGGCAAGGATGACGAGGCTGTCGTCAAGGACGAGCGTGCAGTCTTGCAAGACCAGGTCAACATGCTTTTCTCGGGGACCACCGTCGTCACTGGTCGTGCCAGAGCCGTTGTCGTCCTGACTGGCTCTAACACGGCCATTGGTGACATTCACGAGAGCATCACGGCCCAGATCTCGGAACCCACCCCCCTGAAGCAAAAGTTGAACGATTTCGGTGATAGCCTGGCCAAGGTCATCACAGTGATCTGCGTTCTGGTCTGGCTAATCAACATTCCCAACTTCAACGATCCCAGCCATGGAAGCTGGACCAAAGGCGCCATTTATTACCTCAAGATCGCCGTCTCCCTTGGTGTGGCCGCCATTCCGGAGGGTCTCGCAGTTGTCATCACCACATGCCTGGCTCTCGGTACGCGGAAAATGGCTGCCAAGAACGCTGTAGTCAGGAGTCTGCCGTCCGTGGAAACGCTCGGCAGCTGCAGTGTGATCTGCTCTGACAAGACTGGCACACTGACCACCAACCAAATGAGCGTCAACAAGATCGTCTACCTGAACGAAGCTGGCAACGATCTCACTGAGCTTGATGTGGAGGGCACAACCTTTGCTCCCAAGGGAGCCATTACGGCCAATGGCAAGAGACTGGATGACCTGACCACTTCCTCGGACACGGTGCGCCAAATGACTGAAGTCGCTGCTGTGTGCAATGACGCCTACCTTGCTTATGACTCTCGCTCGACCACGTTCTCTAATATCGGTGAGCCAACTGAAGGGGCCTTGCGTGCTCTCGTGGAAAAGATTGGTCCATGTGCGCCACAGGAGGCCGACATGGAGGATTGCTTGCACCATGCCAGCAGCCACTATGAAAAGCTGCTGCCTCGTCTGGCGACTTATGAGTTCTCTCGTGATCGAAAGAGCATGTCAGTTCTCGTCCAGAACGGCAAACAGAAGAAGCTTCTTGTCAAAGGTGCGCCCGAATCCATCATTGACCGGTGCAGCCACGCGTTGTTGGGTGCCGATGGCAAGAAGGTGGCTCTGAACGCAAAACTCTCCGACATACTGCTCAAGGAGGTCGTGGACTATGGCAACCGTGGATTCCGTATCATTGCACTTGCCAGCATTGAGGACGTATCCAAGAGCCCGCTCCTCTCCGCCAAGACCACCGAGCAATATGCCCAGCTGGAGCAGGAAATGACATTTCTCGGGCTGGTTGGCATGCTGGATCCTCCGCGAGAAGAGGTTCCGGGATCCATCAAGAAATGCAAGGAAGCCGGTATCCGAGTCATTGTCATCACGGGAGACAACCGCAACACAGCCGAAAGTATCTGCCGTCAAATCGGCGTCTTTGGTGCTGATGAGGACCTCACCGGCCAGAGCTACACCGGTCGCGAATTTGAGAATTTGAGCCCTGGCGAGCAACTTGATGCCGCTAAAAAGGCGTCCTTGTTTTCCCGCGTCGAACCAGGTCACAAGTCCAAGCTTGTCGATCTCCTCCAGTCGCTGGGTGAAGTTGTGGCTATGACTGGTGATGGTGTCAACGATGCCCCTGCGTTGAAGAAGGCGGATATTGGCGTTGCGATGGGATCGGGTACCGACGTTTCCAAGCTGGCTGCCGACATGGTTCTCGCCGACAGCAACTTCGCCACAATCGAGGTCGCTATCGAGGAGGGTCGTGCCATCTACAACAACACCCAGCAGTTCATTCGTTATCTCATCTCGTCTAACATCGGCGAGGTGGTGTCCATTTTCCTGACGGCTGCCCTCGGTATGCCCGAGGCATTGATCCCCGTGCAGCTCCTTTGGGTTAACCTGGTCACCGACGGCCTGCCTGCAACTGCCCTGTCCTTCAACCCTCCTGACCATGGCATCATGAGAAGACAACCCCGGAAGAGAGATGAGCCCCTCATTGGCGGATGGCTATTCTTGCGCTACCTAATCATTGGCACCTATGTTGGTCTGGCCACTGTTGCTGGATATGCTTGGTGGTTCATGTACTACCCTGGGGGTCCTCAGATCACGTTTAGGCAGCTGTCGCGCTTCCATCACTGCACGGCCGATTTCCCTGAAATCGGTTGCGATATGTTTTCCAATGACATGGCCAAGGCGGGTTCAACCGTGTCGCTGTCAATCCTGGTCGTCATTGAGATGTTCAACGCAATGAACGCTCTGTCATCGAGCGAGTCTCTGCTTTCCCTGCCCTTGTGGAAGAACATGATGCTTGTATACGCCATTGCACTGTCCATGGCCCTGCACTTTGCCTTGCTGTATATTCCTTTCCTGCAGGGTCTCTTCGCCATCGTTCCCCTGAATGTCACTGAGTGGAAGGCGGTTGTCATTATCAGCGCACCTGTCATGTAAGCAACACTCAGACGAAACCATTCGTCTTCCCTGACACGTGTGAACATTACTGACTGGAACCCTAGCCTTCTCGACGAGATTCTCAAGTTCGTTGAGCGAAATTATTTTATGCAGACGACATATGTGGCCAAGCCAGCCTCTCAAGGCAAGAAGAAGAGGTTGTAGACGGCACGGGGAGATTCATAAAAGAAGCATTTAGAACATGACAGAGCCATAATGGGGACCGTGGACTAGGCGCCTAGATATATCTTTGCATGTGTGGCCTCATTTAGACGTTAGTCATGTCTGCATGTCATTTTTGCCAAGGCTTGCAGTCGCCGGGTGATTGGGAGCGTGACGGTCAATGTTCGCAAATGATTTAGTCAGGTAAAAGCATCTTAAAGCAGACTCGATGGGTCCTCTTCTGTCTCACAGGCACATGGCGAATGTTTGGCTCTTTGATGATTCGCCTCTCCAAAGAATGGAGCCTGCGAATATCTATCTATACAGGGCAAATGCATGCCAAAATGGCCGTCCGTCATAGCCGGGTTCGCACTTGGCGCGAACAGCTCCTGTCCAATCTGTCTCTTCCCATCACGGCACCGAGGCCCTGCCTAATCCTGTCTACCTTTTAGTAGTCTTTTCGTGACTTTGTCTTTCTCGATTATGTATACGTGGGCGCCCCAGCCGGAAAGGGCGTCTCTGTCAACGGCATTCAGAAGTGCTTGCGAGACGGTTTCGAATAGGGCATCGGGTTCCTGGACCCCAAAAGGTCAGCATAGTGGGGAGACGGCAGTTTGTCGCTGTCCTCCTTTCTTTTGTCTTCTTGGAAAGACAATAGAAAAGGGGAAAAGGGGGAGGTTGGCTAGTTTATGACATACCATATCCGGTTCCCACAATCCCTCGCACATGCCAAAGAGCTGCTCTGACGCAGTTCCCGAGACGATGAAATCCTTTGCAAAGTCAATACAGCCTATGCTGTCGAAGCCGCAGATGAAGGGCTTCCCCGTCTTAGGATCCAGTCCAGCGACGACGGGCGAGACGAAATATGGGCCGAAGCGGCGTTCGTAGAGCGAGGAGGAGACAAGGTTGGCAAACGTCCGAGGGGCAATGGCGCGCTCTTCTCGCAAGCGATACATGTTGACTTTGTATCGGAAGAGGTCGGCCACGGTGCTGACGTCGGTAGCCAGACCAGTCAGGCCGAGGAAGACATCGCCGTACTGGAAAATCTTGGGAAAGTTATTAGAGACGGTGAGGGCTTGTAGGCCGAGGCGGAGATCGCAGGCTATGGCGACACAGTCCTTGCCGACCATGGCCACGCAGGCGCCTCCATCTATTGAAAGGAGATTAGCATCCCTCCATGTGGGACGACCGAAGGAGCAGACAGGAAAAGCCGGCGAGACGAACTTATAGAAAAGGGAGACGACTGTGGTGAGATCAGTTAGCGTTTTGAGCTGGACGTTGGCGGCAGGGCACGCATAAACTTGCCATGATGTGGGAGATGTGCGATTTGGGGGGGGGACGTTGAATGATCGATCCGGGTGCCGGTAACACCAATTGGGGCCTTGCAGTTCAGAGGGATGAAGTATGGCGTTTGTGCGCGGAAGATGGCCGTTGATATGTCGTCGCGGCTCCCAGACAAGCTGGGCAAGATGTCGTCGTCGTAGCTTGGATGCTGGCCTGGCGAGCGAGGCAAGGCAAACACACTGGCGCGGCCAGACCATGTCCAGCTAGGCCCCACATGATTGGTCAAAGCTGTGGTGGTTGTGGAGGTGGATGCTCGAACACCAGCAGCCGTTGCGTGTCCTGCATTGTCTGGGATTGGGTTGGAGCCTTCGAGAAGTCCAATCATGACACATCCTTCCCCCGAGCTCAGGCAGCGTCCTCTGCCTCCCACGAGCAGCTGTTTACGATTGTAGTCGCCCTTTTGTCACGACGCTGATGCCGTTTGCTGTTTTGAATGCGCCGCGGCCTTCATGACAAGTGACACTCGAGGCAACCCCACCAACGCAGTGCCGGCTGTGACGGCGCACTCATATCATAATCATAAGACTGCCATTCCCAGGACTTTCTCCAGCTGCCTTGATTTGCGAGACGTACAAGTCTTTTTTTAATCTTCTCCCTCGCTGCAAATATGGCCTCGCACGTCGTGGTCATAGCCACTGACTTGCGCCGCACAACTGTCAAAGTCACGCCCGGCACTTACCTCTCGGATGTCCTGGAACAAGCCTGCGCCAAATTCAACATTCCCCGCGACAAATATCTCCTCAAGTGAGTCGCCTTGTCCAACGACATCTCCTTCATAACAGCTCCTCTGAACCAAGTTTCCATGACAGACACAAACAAAAACAGGTTGACCTGTCGGTGCCTTTTCGAACGTCCGGTCTAATAGGCGGTGCCAAGCTAGAACTCGTTCAGCGCTCCAACACCCCGTCTGCTGTTCAAATAGCCCTCCAGATACCCCAACCTGAAGCCAAGGAGATCCCTGGCGGTCGCCTGATCAAAAAATTCCCCTCTGACCTCACGCTATGGCAGGTCATGCGCCAATTCGAGAGTGGCGAGGCCAGTGCCTCAAAGAACGTCAACATCACGGCCCGAGGGTACGCAAGCACCACTAGCGGCAGTGGGCAACTGTTCTACGAGACGCCCGTATTGAATATCATGGGACGAGAGTTCTCCACGTTTGAAGGGTTTCAAAAGACGTTATCGCAGCTCGGGCATAATTCCGGCAATGTCTTGATACGGCTGGGGTACAAACAAACGGACCAAACACTATTTGAAGCCATGGAGCAAATCTCACAGTTCTTCAAAGACGCAGCTGAGAAGGAAAAATCCCCCATGCGGCAAGACTCGGGTGAAGCGAATCCAGATGGCGAGAAGCTGCAAGAAACTGTGATGGCCGACAACACGTCAGACTTGGCGGGCCAGCATCACACAAGTCAAACTCAAGAGCAGCCAGCAGGCTCGGAGACTGATCCATCGGTCCAGGAGAGCGGCAGTGTGACAGCAACATCCTTGTCGGCAGCCTCAGATCCTTACCGGCCTGTCAACATATTCCTTGCCCCTTCAGGTGACACGCCGGCAGCGGCGTCATTTCCTGCGACTGAGTCGGACTTTACGCCCACAATCGCCCATGCTCAGCTTCATCAAGCTCGATTACTGGAAAGCTCGCGAAACAAACGTCTATTATCAGATAAGGAGCTCAGAGAAAAGGCTGTCGTCGACGAAGCACGCATCGCCGCTGTCAAATCAGTGCTTGTCAAGGTTCGGTTTCCCGACAACACCAGCGGTGAGTGGCAAGTTCGTCCTCAAGAGACCGGATCGTTTCTGTACCAGGCGGTGCGACATGTCATGGCAGATCCGAGCCACAAGTTCCACCTCTCCTTACCAGGCAGCAAAACGATCATCAGCGACAGCACCAGTCAAACCCATAATCTCGTCAAGGGATATAAGCTTTTTGGCAGGGTGCTCCTCAACTTGGTATGGGATGACAGCGTGCCAGCTACGATACGCACACAGCCTTTTTTGAAGGGCAGCATGGCCGAGCAGGGCCAGGTAATCAAGGTGCCAGAGATGCCAGAGGTCCCTGAAACCGACAATGCTGCCTCAGCCCCACAGCAGGACGCAAAAGAGGAAAAGAAAGAAAAGGGTGATGGCATTAAGAAGGTCCCCAAATGGCTGAAGCTCGGTAAAAGATAGAAGGAATATATCAAGTATTAGGGCACCGGTTCAGGAGACTCTGGACCAGCGTTGTATATATCAAGGTACCCAAGACAATGTTCGGATAAGTGAGTGAAGGGATCACCTGAGTGACGGGGTTTGTAGCTCTCCTATGGTTGACGACAGGAGCTGAAAGGGGATCGTTGTGAATACCATTGCTGTCTCTTGCCATTACAAATGCAGTCACGAGAGCATTTTCAACACAAGATTGGCAGCTTTGGCAGTTTTGGCAGCATTGATTTGGTATTTCGGCGCAAGGTAGCGATTTAATTCACACCACGATAAATTGATGAAGGGATATGAAACCTTCCGGCACCATTCCCCCGAAATGCACAGTATGAGCCTCGTTGATGCAGACTTTTGGTTTTTTCTCGCATCGACCCCGTGCTCGCCGTACGTCGTGAGAACCTGTCGGTCCCGGAACGAACGGACTCAAGCCTAGTCCTCGTACTCCATCCCATCCCAAAGTTTTGGTCCTTTCCCGCTGAATAAGAAAAAAGGAGGTGACGCTTAGTGAGCACGGCGGGACTCGGCGATGACGCGCTGCAGCTCATCGACCTTCTTCTTGGCACGGCCAAAGGTTCCGAGCTTTTTCGAGAGAGAATACGAGTTAGTCTGGATTGCGCATGTCCGGCGTGGATGGAGAATGCACATACCCTCTTCTTGGCGAGCTTGCGGGCACGCTTGTCTTTGGAGTTGCGGAGCAATTCGATGACACGGCGCTCATAAGGAGCCAAGCTAAAAGGCGAGAAAATATTCAATTAGTTTCGTCTCAATTCTTTCCGGTTTTTCTTCTCCTTCTTCAAATGGTCCCGTTCCTCGTTTTCCCTTCTCTTTTTTGCGTTTTTTTTTTTTTTTGCAAGGTGAAGACGGCAAGAATCGGAGGGGAATAAGAAACTTTCTCAAAAAGTGATTGACTTACCCGGCAACCTCCTTGACAACTTCGCGCACAAAAGCAGTGCGCTTGCTCAGGTGGCCCTTTGTGCGAGACACACGAGGCTTGACAACGCGAGGAGTGGTTTTCTATAGTGCCGCCCAAGAAAGCGCGGAAAGCGCACCAAGAATGTCAGCGTCCATCGTCTGCTTTTTTTTCCGGAACAAGGAAGAAAGAATTCAGAGAGAAAAAAAATAGCAGAGATCCTCCAAGAGGTGAGACTGTGACAAATTTTTTCTCTTCTTGCTTTCTTTCCAAATATCTTCGAAGGGTGGTGATGTGGTTATCAACGTACGTGGCCATGGTTCGGACCGACGGCCAAGCCGCTTCGGGCAGCAGCTTCTTTGGCCATTGTGATGTATCGTCGTCGTCGTCGTCTGGTCGTTGGGCGATACAGAGGAGAGGAAAAGAGAAGGGAAAAAAAACAGAAGAGTATCACCAGATATGGCCCGCCTGGTGCTGTGGGTCTGCGGTAGTCTCTACGGACTCTACTGTGGGCGGGACCTAAGGAATAAAGAAATTTGACCGGACCAGCCTGTTTGTGGATCACGTGTCGAGGGTAAGCGATGTTTCGGGCGGAGGCAAGATTCTCCGAGAAACGGGACGCTGGTCCGTTCTGGACGTTGCGTCTCCACCTTTCGCGCTAGCCAGCGGGTAGGCTAGGCTGCGTCGCGCTCGTCGCGTCTTCCGCGGTCCCAATTGCTGCAAGCACTCAACACGGGTGAATCGACACACGGAACACACAGGCAGACAGATAGACAGCACTATGGCAAGCATACAGAACGGAAACGGCCACAATGGGACGGCAAGACCAGAAACAGCGACTGCAGCCAAGAGACATGAAGAATATCAATATCTCGACCTTGTTCGAGAGATTCTCGAAGACGGCGAGCACAGGCCTGATCGGTATGAACATGGCCCCCTCCCCCTTCGCCACCTCTGTAGGTGACGGCTGCCAAAGATATCACTAACACGCGCATGTGCGTCACGTTTTGCTCCTGCAGGACCGGCACAGGCACAATCAGCATCTTTGCGCCGCGGCCGCTCAAATTCTCGCTCAACAGAGACGGTCTCCCGATCCTGCCGCTCCTGACGACCAAACGCGTCTTTCTGCGCGCCGTGATTGCCGAGCTGCTGTGGTTCATCGAGGGCAACACGTCCTCGCTGGCGCTCAGCGAGGCCGGCGTCAAGATATGGGACGGCAACGGGTCGCGCGAGTTCCTCGACAGCCTGGGCCTCTCACACCGCCAGGTCGGGGACCTGGGGCCCGTGTACGGCTTCCAGTGGCGCCATTTCGGCGCCGAATACATTGACGCCAACACGGACTACACGGGCAAAGGGGTCGACCAGCTCGCCAGCGTCATTGACAAGCTCAAGAACAGGCCATATGATCGGAGAATCATCATGAGCGCGTGGAATGCACGGGATCTGCACCTCATGGCCCTGCCGCCCTGTCACGTCTTTGCGCAGTTCTATGTGTCTTATCCTGGGAAGAGGCGGCGGCAACAGCAGAAGCAGCAAGACGGTGTCGAGGCGCAAGACTCGGTCAATAAAGGAGAGGAGACCGCTGCGGCCGCCGCCGCCGCCGCCGGGGAAAAGGGCCACCTGCACTGCCAGCTCTATCAAAGGTCGTGCGATATGGGCCTCGGCGTGCCCTTCAATATTGCTAGTTATGCGCTGCTCACACACATGCTTGCGCACGTGTGCGATTTGGTGCCCGGCAGCTTGACTCACGTCATGGGCGACGCTCACGTTTACGCTGACCACGAAGAGGCCCTGCAAGTTCAAATGGAGCGTGTGCCGCGTGACTTTCCTGAACTTGAAATCACTCGCGATAAGGGATGCAGCATCGACGGCTGGAAGGTGGAAGACTTCGTCATCAAAGACTACAACCCACACAAGACTATCGCCATGAAAATGTCTGTTTGAGCGAGACGAATCGAGTATCTCTACTTCCGATCCTCTTTTTGGGGGTTGCTTGCCTTATTCTTTTTTTTTTTTTCTTTCTCTCCCGCCCCTCCATCACGAAGCTGCTCGTTCAGGGTGGTGTGGAGAGTATGCGAGCGCGGCACAAGACGCCGAGTCCGCTGCAGGATAGCCGGATAGAGAAGGTGTGGCGCTCACCTCACGACAAATTCGGAAGTGCTCCTTCCTTGTTCTTTCAACTCCCATGCAAGACGCACATGTCCTGCACACGTTGTGGCATGCGACGGTGCCATGTTGGTAATGGCGGCTGCATTGGTGATGGCCACGTATGTGACCATCTACCTAGACAGTCAAGCAAGAGGCCGCTTTCGACGGGATCATCAGAAAAAGAGGCTGTCAGCAGGTGCACGTGGGTGCAGCTCGACGGGAAGATGCCGCCGGGAGCAGCGCTTCGGTGATTGGATGAAAAGTTGTTGGGAGGAAGGATGATGCTGGAATGATGTATGAACAACAAATATTGTATGAAGAACAGATATAGCGCGCTTGACAGGCTGTATGCTTTTTTTTTCTCCAATTTGTAGACTTATGGATGGTGGCAAATGAGCAACTTGGCTGGTTGGGGTGTTAGTAAGGCAACGGGAACATGAGGTCTGACGTTTAAAGATAGATACTAGACGACCAGTCACTCAGCTTGCGCAGCCGCACGGCTTGGCGATGGTTGAAGGAACGATAATAACTAGAGCGGCGCGCGACGAGACCTCAGCTTTGGAAGCAAGAGCAGCCTCCTGCAAAAAGTCTTCGACGTCAGTGCTCCGGGATCTTCGCTTCTTCCCCCATCACGCTGCCAAACTCGTAGACCCAGCCACCATACGGGATCCCATGAGCGGGCGTCGACTAGCCGGTCTCGACATCTGACATCAACGGCGCGTCCCGCTGGGCGTTGTAAATGCAGTCACAATCACGTTGGGTTCCGTATTGAGCTGGGCTGACGTTGCGACTCTTCACCCGATACTATTTAGGTGCCTTCGATATGTAGGTGTCAGTCTCAGGTAGGCATCGGCAGAGGCAGGATCGACAGAACGAGGCAGCTGAACGCGATACCTGCATCTGTCACGTCTGACAAAAAGTTTGGTCACTTGCATCCAAAACGTTAGCCTGATCCGCCAGCTGATATGCAAAATCAGCCGGACAAGCCTCCGAGGCGCAGCTATGATAACGACAACTAAACTACCGGCGCTCTTTTCGGACAACAGCGAGGTGATGAGAGGCGAAAAGAACAAAGATGTCCGCCCTCTAGTGACGTATTCGTTCTGCACCAGAACCAGGTACCGTCACGGACAATAAACAGGTTCATCGCAGACAGGTGGAGGATATCCTCCGATAGGCAGCCATCGTCCAGGGACCGTGGGAACGGGACACACACCGCGTGGAACCCTTGAAAGCCCTGTAGCGGTAGCGATTGGAACGAGCCAGCACTCCCCGGGCATCTCGGCTGCTATTGTCCGTTTTGTCAGGCTCACCATCCAATGAGAGGCGTCGGAGCCGTGGCGTGGCACGACACAGGCCGCAGTCTGTCAGGGCAGAGTCTCCAATGGTGGGATTCGAGAGCCGCCCCTGTCATCATGAGTGATCAACAAAAAGCTTGATTTGAGATGGTTCCCGTACTTTACCGACCCTCCAACTCCACCGACGAACGGCTCGATGCGCCCGCCGCCCACGCCTCGCCACTGAGCGTAGGCGGCCAGACTTACTGTGCGGGAATCGGCACCCCTCGAGGGCGATCGAACCTCACCGCTCGCTGAGGCAAGTCATCGTCAGCGAATTTTCGGGACCGGGATCGCTGCCAATAGTGCTTCGATCATAGCAGCCGGAATAGAAAAGAAAAAGATTCGGTTCGCATGTCCCAAAAGGAAAAAAAAAAACAGGGTAAGGTTCGTCCGATTTCTGGTCAGTGACGATATCCATGTGGCGCTGCGGGGTCGCTTTGAGCAGCGCTTGGATCAGATTCACGGTAAAATCCAGCAGTTATGCCCGTTGCCGGCATTAGCACAACACACGCTGCTGATGATCGGCGGGAGCAGCTCCACCGTAGAGTGAGACATTGGCGACTGAATCACGAAGCCAGTCACTGAGCAAAACTTGGTTGGAGCTTCTCCCCATCGTCCCATCTTTTGCAAGTACCCCTCGTGGTGTCATCCGTCACCAGCTTGTATCTTTTCAACAAAAAAAAAGAGAAAAGTGGGTTATCTGCAGGGGACAAAGCCTTGGGCAAATTCTAGGCTCGGCCACCACGCCATCGAAGACATGTCGGGTTTGGACATGGAGGTATTCTGCTGGCTCAGCCGACCGGGCTGTTCTCCATTGGTTGCGCCACTCACGGAGACTCAAAGGCAGCAGAAGATGCACTGGCCTTTCCGATGGCAGAAACCTTTGACAGACGAAAGGCCCGATTTTGGACCGTCGAGCATGCATTTTCCCTCTTGTACGCTGGTTGCCATAGTCTGTGTGATCGACAGGGCTGGGACGACATGATTGGCCATCGTCTTTATCTTTCTTCCCGTCAGGACCTATCACGGCGCAAGACGAGCAGGTGATTGCCAGGATCCTGTGCTTACGCATGGTGGCGGCCAGTCATAGCCGCAGGCAGCCCTACTTTGTCGTCCGAATGTTGATACAATGGGCATTGATAATGCACGCCTGCTTCTGTAAGACCTGCAACGAGAAGCCTCTAGCCGGTATCACATTGCAGGAGAGGGGGGCAGGAGCAGAGAGGCTGGGTACCTGGCTGCCCGGCTCCCCGAGTTAGGCACGGAAGGAGCTATCCCGCCAGTTGTCTTGGAGGGAGGATTGGAAGAAGCCAGGAAGGAAGGAAGCAGCACAATAGCAGCAAGTCGGATTCCTTGCATCATCTGGAGTCTCATCAAGAATTCAAACGCAACGACGTTCGAGCAAGGCACTGCCCTCAACGCTCCTTCTGTCTTGACGTGCAAGACTGCATGGCGTGGACAATGTGTGGTCCCGGAGTATTGGCTCGGCCATGCTTGATGCTTTGTTGGGCTTCCCGATACCGTTGCGTGCCCACACTGCATCGGCAAAAAGTGAGCCAACGCACCCGTTATCTGAGACCTGAGTAGGTACGGAGTACCGATTCGTTCATCCCAGACCTCTCTAGGCTTCTTGGCGCCAATTCAGGAAAGGATCTATGCATGGCCGGCCTGCAGGTTCAAGCAGAGGCGCGCGCACACAGCCGTGTCTCCTCGTTTCGTCCTTAGCCGCATATCCCGGTTTGCCCAATTCTCCTTTACATCCAGTTTGTTCTTAGAAGAATATACAGCCTTTCTCTCCCCTAGCTTTCTTGTGTGGATGACCTAGACCGCTGTCTTTCTATCTCTTCATTTTCTGGGCCAGCTCCATCGTATCACTTATCTGGTGGTGAAGTGATCTTTCTGGCATCCAGATTCATTCGACCATCAGCGTCTTTCTGTTGCGTCTACGAAGCCACAATGAAGTTCGGACTCATCCTTCTGGCCTCGTTGCCAGCAATCTTCGCCGAAAACGCTGCGCTCGTGCCGCGAGCAGAACTGGTGGCTGAGGCCGAGCAGAGCGGCTGCGCGATCCCGAGCGACTTTCACATCAAGCGATTCGAAACCAAATGGGACCGCAATGGCACATCCATCGCATCTTTGAAGTTCACCTATGTCAACTCCGCCACTGATTCCTCAACAAGTTGTCGCTTCTGGAAACATTCGCGGCCTGAGAAGAGGGCAGGAGGCGCTGCGCATTATGCTTGCACCAACAAAGAGGCTGCCTTCAGCTGGCAGGCTGACGAGAAGAAGTTGACCATTATACAACAAGCTTGCCCGAACGAGAAAGGGTACGTGTCATATACTTCTTGCTCGAATGTGTCAAGAGACTACTCATGAGTACACGAAAAGCTGATGGCAGAGTAGGGAATTCAAATACGAAGCCTCTGGATCTGTCTTTATCCCTCGAGCACTCATTGCTCGCGGGTACAAGACTAACAGCAGCAGCAGTAGCTACCAAGGCAGTTTCGATACCTTTACCTCCAGCTTCCGACCTGTCGAACGGAGGGTCGAGCATGCTCGAGTCGTCAGGAAGCGTGGCGTTGCGTGGTCGTATGACATTTACAACTGAATGTATCGTGGCTGCGCAAACAGGAACGACAAGACGACGCAACGAGTTGCCGCGTCATTTTCTCTTCTTTTCCCCTTAATTGTCGACTCGGTCAGGAAGGACACGGGCGCGCTTCAAGCGACAGCCGGAAGTTGCGCACTGCACCCCCGGCACGGGTACGAAATTGAATTATGGCCACGATTGTATGAAGGCATGTCACTCTTTTATCATCTTGTTTTTAGTAGTGAAGATAGACGCTAGCGGTCAACGAGTCGAGACTCAACTCGAATAGGTGTCCTGCTGTTCCGTTCATTGGCTGAGCTGCACACACGAGCAAGCAAATATTACATAGATTGCACGCTGCCTTTTTGCCGTCGGCCAATGAATGCGTGTTTGATGCGATCTCATAGCGGCCTTGGCATGCCCGCCGGGCCCCTCCTCCCCTCCCCTCCCCTCCAAACATCTGTGGCCTAACTGCTTTCGTCGTCGTCTCCCCCGCATCCGGCACATGGGACCTGCCGGCATTTGCACTCAATCATCGCGCGCGAAAGCAGTCACGAGACCGGCAAGCCGGTGCTTTTAGTCACACATGTCATCGCCGTGAACATGCTTCAGCTTTCCATTGTCTAAACGC
The DNA here is from genome assembly GCA_030780645.1 of Aschersonia sp. MBC 508. NCBI lineage: Eukaryota > Fungi > Ascomycota > Sordariomycetes > Hypocreales > Clavicipitaceae > Aschersonia > Aschersonia sp. MBC 508. The sequence continues at coordinate 4,679 of JAPFUF010000456.1, read as the reverse complement.
GGTGACCTTTACGATGCGCAGAATCTGACGGCGCGAATGGGCTTCTGCTGCCCCGAGCCTGGTACATTCTCCGCTTAGCACCTGCGGCCGCCCATAGCGTGTTCGCTCTGCCGGAGCTGTGAAGCTTGGCATTTCTCTCTGCTGTGCTCCAACTCACCTCAACCATTCAGAAAGATTGCCGTCCTATTTCACGTTCAGTTTCGAGCTCTCGGCTCCTTTTTTGACTTTTCCCTTGCCTTCTGGGACGTGCTCGAATCATCCTTTCACTCCGCTGTCGCAGAAGTGTCACCCTTCGGTACATCGGCTCATTCCACGTCGTATCTCGTCTCTCACGATGAGACATTCCTCATTGAGCAGCAGCATTCTTGCCCGGGCCTTTCTGCTGTGGCCCTTCTTCTCCGCCACCAACGCGTCGCACTCTCAAACCCGGGCACAGCTCCAAGAAGCAGACGGCGCGAGCAGCAGCAGCATACCGACCACGCTGTTCGCTGATCTGGAGCGCCTGTCCAGACTCGTTGACGTGTCATACTGTATCGGAAGCACGGGAGTCCGCAAGCCTTTTGACTGCCTCTCGCGGTGCAAAGAGTTCCCGGGCCTGTCTCTGCAGACAACATGGAGTACGGGCCCTCTCATGGGAGACAGCTGCGGCTATATCGCGGTGGATAGTGGCGAGGACCAGGGAAGGCGGCAGCAGCAGCAGCAGACTGGCGCCATCGTGGTGGCTTTTCGAGGCACGTACAGCATCGCCAATACCATCGTGGACTTGAGCACCGTGCCGCAAAAGTACGTGCCATATCCAGCGCCGTCGCCGCCGCCGTCGTCGCCCAAGAGCAAGCGTACACCCGACGAAGAATCACCATCACCATCACCATCTACGGAGCAGGGCACGCCATGCAATAACTGCACTGTGCACTTGGGATTCTGGGAGTCGTGGCAGATGGCGAGGGAAATCGTTCTCCCGCAGCTGAAAAGCTTGAGAGAGAAATATCCCTCTCATCAGTTGCACCTGGTGGGTCACAGTCTCGGAGGAGCCGTCGCCTGTCTCGCCGCGCTGGAGCTGAAGCTCTCGCACGGCTGGGGAAACGACCAAGATATGGTCGTGACGACATTTGGCGAGCCGCGTGTTGGGAACCACCAGCTTGCGCGCTTCATCGACAGGACTTTTAATCTCACAGTCTCATCGCCGTCATTGCCATCAGCGTCATCGCCGTCGTCGTCGTCGTCGGACGCAGAGCAACGCACGTATCGTCGCATCACGCACATCAATGATCCGGTGCCCCTGCTCCCCCTCGACGAATGGGGCTACAGACCTCACGGCGGGGAGATTTTCATTTCCAAGCAGGAGCTGCAGCCCACAGAGGCCGACGTGCGAATCTGCCTGGGAGACAGCGATCCCGAGTGCAGTGTCGGCGCCGAGACGGGTATTCTCGGGCATGTGCGACGCCTGCTTCACTTTGCGTCAGCGTCCAGCTCGGTGGACGAGTTCATCGGCGCGAGAAACCTGCCGACGCGTTTCAAACTCTGGCAGCTCTTCTTCGCGCATCGGGATTACTTCTGGCGCTTGGGCCTGTGCGTGCCGGGGGGCGATCCGGCGAACTGGCGAGGAGGAAAATGGAGCTCTGGAGACGCGGGCGCTTCGGGTGAGCTGTAGTCGGCAGAGGCTTGGGGCTTCGAAAGAAAATGATAATACTTGTACTGAAGACAAATGGCGTTTTGGGGGAGGTTTACTTTCTTTGGCTTGGTTTGGCTCGGTCCAGGTCTACGTTCGGTGGCTGTTGCTGAATTGGATCTCAGCAGGCCGGAGGCTGCATTTTAAATTTTCGTAACAATAAGGCTGGGACCGCGGGCAAGGGCAGGAGTTCAATGATACCTTGGGGGATTTTTCAAGGGAATTAGTGCTGCATACGACGATAACTGGCTCACTCATGACCGTGACAAGCCTCTTTCGCTGCTCGCTTCATATGCGGTGGTGGTCAGCTGATCTAAGCAATACCTTTGGGCGCAGACGCATTATGATGTCAGTTTTGCACCTTGGGAAATACATGTGAGACTTGCGCTGAGATTCAAGGCTTAGCGTAGTGAGCGCCATACATTACGAGCATGAAGCAGATGGATGGATCACAGGATCGCCTGACATCATAGTCTGAGAAACTTGAGGCGCCGCGGCAGCTTGCCACGGGCCGCCTCCCTTCTCAAGAGGTCTATTTTTACCGGCTTATCTGCTTACAGTACATGGTTGTCAACAGCATATAGCATTGACAAGGCGGTTGGATGGGCTGGGCTGTGCTCCAGGGTAGGAAGCGCACATTCCTTAACTACGACAAAGTGATTGGTCCATACATACACGACACGTGCAAAATGCGACGACAATCCTATTGCTGTGTGTGACGGCAGATGGACGCTCTCTGTTTGGCTTAGGGCCCGGGTCAAGATCTCTCAGTGGCCAGATGTGGCGAAGTGCCTTGGCGAAAGCTGGGCGTGGCCAACAAGATGACCGGATATCCGCAGAAAGATGGGAATCCACACCACTCACTGACTGACGTGTTTGGCCATTCGCTCCGTCTCGACTCGACATCGCGCGTGAGGGGAGGGAGGCAGCGGCCGAGCCACGCGGCAGTCTATGGGTCATTCTCTCTTCCCAACGGAGCCCGTGAGCCCCAAGGGATCGTGGTAGGCGCGGCGCGGCGAACCCTGCCCGAACGCTAACAAAAAAACACATGTCGTTCAGCGCGAGCGCGGCGGACAGCGAAACGGAGCAGTGATGCCCGGGGGCACACACGAGCCACGTCACGACAGCGATACCTCCTGGGTTTGGGACCGGCGGCGAAGCCGACAGAAACAAGGGCACAATGCCTCCCCATTGGCGATGGTCGAATGTGTGCAAAATTATGCAGTCAGCCCTCGGTCGTGCTGTGATTAAGAAGGGTCTGCAAAGGACAGACGGCCAAACCGCCCCAGTACGACGAGGCGCGCGCCTGTTACCAGGAGGATGCTGTTCGACGCTACGGATCAGTGATCACACATAATAGTTCCCGTCTGCTCTCACACGGGGTCCCGCAACAGGGCAGGCAGGCAGGCAGGCAGACAGGCATGTACGAAGGCGGTCAGCGTACTGTATGGAGTTGGGAAGAGCACGGAGTACGTACCTTGGCCAACTGAATAGAAAGAGAGAGAGAGAGAGACAGAGACAGAGCACCACAAATTGCGGCGACCAGGGTCTGAATCTGGCTCCCGCGGCGGGGAAGGAGGGAAGGAGGGAAGGAAGGGTGAACCGCCGAGACTGAGCCAGGGTCGACGAATCTTGTCGGTGGTGGATACAATTCTCCGTACCGCATCACTGTATTGATTGTAATGACTCCTGGTCTCGTCAGACTGGTGATTTTAGCCATGGTGACGAGTTTCAAGATGCGTGCGCCTTTATGCGACGTCGGACACATCGGACGGTCCCGGACCAAAGCCCAGATCGATGCCTCTTTTACGTGATTCGGACGCGAGGCCGACGTAATCGACACGGACGGGCCTTTATTTTCTTTCGGGCGTTGGCAGGCAATCTGCGGTCCCCCCCGTCGCGTTGTCAAAGGGCGGCGATCGATTTGTTAAATTACTAACCTTTGGGTGCTCATAATTAGTTGGAGATGCGGCGGCGCGCCAGGCAACCGTTCAATCTCTGCTCCCCGACCACGAGGTCCTTTGTTCCCTATCCGTACACAACACAACATGCAGGGACGGGCCAGATGTGTTTACCGGTAGGTGATGGCTGTGTGGCCTGACCGGAAGTGTCCTGACGACGGCGAGGCAGCTGGGAATTACGGGGGGTTCGCACGCCGCAGCGCGCCAGGCCTAGCGTGGTACTGTACTGGACTGTACTGTACAGCCGATGGCGGGGGAAGAAGGGGAGGGCAAGGCCAGGGTTGCGTCGCGGTTGCCGCAGCGAACATGGAAAGACGCAGAGGTGGGGCAGGTCGAGTGACGGCAGGCTTTTCCATACAACCTCATCGCTGGGCGAAGCCACTCTGCTCGTGTTGCGATTCGTCTGCCTCGAAGTCACAGCCAGCAGCCAGATTCACATCGTCACCACATTCACTTTCTCGAGGTAGGCATGTAATGTACCCACCCGCCATGCTGAGGCCCATTCTATCCAACGCAGGGCAGAGCCGGATCCACCATCGATGGCTTAGCCCACTGGCGCCGTCCACGGTCATTTCACTTGTGAGGGTGAGCCGGCTGCTTCATGCTCGCGGGCCCATAGGGGCGAGGTCCGAGGGGAAGGGGGAGAAAAGCCGACGTGACGCAGACGAGCAGGCAGCCGCCCCCGGGGAGAGGGGGACTGAACACGACTGGCGAAGTCTTGTGGCTGCTCACAGTCGAGCGTGTGTCGATGTGGCCGAGGAGGGGCAAAGCGGAAGACGAGATGAGGGGACGAGATGAGGAGATGAGGAGATGAGGGGAGAGACGAGAGCTGAGGAGGGAGAAGGAGGGCTTAGTTTAGTGAGTGGAAGTGAGGGCAGGAAAACCACAAGAAGAAGCCCCACTGGTGATGCTGATTGCCTTGTCTGGTCCGTCCCATCTCCCATGCTGGCCGCTTGCTCTCTTTTCGTCTGGTCACGAGCCACGTAGACTGATTACTCCCACCTCGAGTGTGCGCGCGCCTGGCCAGCCGCCGCCGCCGCCTCCGCCGC
>JAPFUF010000455.1:0-20480 GCA_030780645.1 Aschersonia sp. MBC 508 | reverse complement strand
GGTTAACACTCGCAGCAAAAGCAGTCCATCATCCACCACTCACAATAAAGCACTTCTATTTCCTCCTCAAATCCACCACATCCACATCCACTCCTACACACATACACCAAAGCACACCACCATGGCCAAGAAACACCGCCACCCCAAACCCCCTCGCCAAACCACCACCGCCACCAGCATCACCATCCCCCCTCCAAAAACCACATCCAGCATCGCCGCCCACCCCACCCTCGGACACAACCTCCGCGTCCTCCTCCACGACTTCCTCCACCTCACCGACTTCAAGGCCCAACGACGCATCAACGCCACCACCGACGAACACTACATCAGCCCACCCTACTTCACGGCCGAGGACGCATCTCTCGTCAAAAGCGCCATCGTGGATGCAGACGCAAAAATGTTCACAAGCGGCGCAGACGAGGACGCGGACATGGAGCAGCTAGTCCAAGGCCAGTCATTTGAAGGTGCGCTCCGGATCGTGTTGCAGGAGTTTACGGAAAAGAGACGCGCGAGCGGGGATGCACGACCGTGTGGGCCGCATCATCTGGCGCCGCTCTATGCGGCCTTGTTTGGAGTGCAGTTGGAGGAGTTGCGAGCGGATAAGTTTCTCGTACGGCTGCGAAGGCAGGGCGTGGATGCGGGTGGAAAGTAAGTGGTTATAACCGAAGTGTGTCTCATTATGTTGGCTAGGGCGTCACGTCCTTACTTCTCGTCCACGAAATCTCTTGAAGTGACCGCTCGACCGTTTACCAACATCCTTTGACGTCACTATAAATGGGGGAGAGGGGAGGCGATATATTAAGGAAAGCTGAGCTCACGACACATTTGAAGCTATGTTACACAACACAGCAAAGTAACACTCTGGCCGCAATGACATCTCTCTATCCATCATTCTTTAGACACGGACCGAAGTCCCCGACATGTGGCTTCAAGGCTCCGGGCCTGGTGTACCACTTTCCTTTGACAGTATCAAAGTACTCGTCAGTTTCAGCAGCATAAAGCTCACCATCGTCAAGCTGGCACCACTTCTTTGTCCTGCCGATGACTTGAGGCACATGATCTTCCGACGAACACGGGTAAGGCGATGGAAGGACCGGCGGGGGTAAACCGCTTGGCTTGGAGAACCAACCTTTACCCACGTTATAGGAGTTATTCTCGCGATTGTAAGCCTCAGCCGAGTTCAAAATCGCGTACGGACCAAAGCAGCTTTGAAAGTGGGGTCTCGTGTCGAACTCGCGAAACTTGACCTCGCTGTACGGCGCGCCTTGTGGTTGGAACAGCGCCGTCGTGACGCTGCAAAATTCTAGGGTCTTATTCTGGCAGGCCTCCCGAGCGAACTCCCCGTATTCAGGACATTTAAACTCCTGTAAGCATGGCCTGATGTCGCTCCTGCACCTGATGATTGGTTCCTTCTCGCATAATCCGCTCAGAGTGAGATGCCATGTCCACGTCTGAACTTGGCAGTCGTGCCAAGCAGGACAGATAAAGGTGTAGGATGCCTCCCTGACGTACGTGTCAGAGATAGTCGCTTGAACGTTGAGTTCGCTCGAAGCAGAGCCGCCAAGAAAGCCGAGAGGGTTCACCGTCGACTGGATGCCAAAGCTCCAGCCCGCCGAGAGGCTTGATGTCATCGAATGCGATCGGCTGATGCTTATGTAGACTGGCTCAGTGGCTGCTGAAGCCTCGGCTTCGATAAAGACGTTATAAAAGGCGGAAACGATGGCAGTATTGGCATTCATAGTATAGCGATCTCTGAATTCGGCCGTAACACAGCCGGAGAAGACACCAAAGCCTAAATCGCTCAGGCATGGCATCTCTTCTTTGCGAAACACATCGCGGAATGGGGCCTGATCAGGTTTTACCTTAACATTCTCCTCAATGAACTTCTTCTTCGATAACACCATGTCGTCGAACAGTTCGGGGCGGATGACGAATCGTTTGTCTACTGCAATCTCGGATGCGTTGACCTGATAGTCTTCGCCTCGGGCGAGAAAGCATCTGGCCAAGAGAGCCAATGATATGAGACGCATCACGACCCTAATTAGAAGAAAATAAAGCCGGCAGACTCGGGTTTGTTGAGAAAAAGCCGGCGTCGATCAATGATGGCAATTGAATACGAGCTTCCATTGAACCTGTCCGTACAGTCGACCGCTTTCCTTATCCGCCTAATTGAGCTCGAAGTAAAGGGTTCCGACATAGTAGTAATAGAAAAAGGAAAGGAAGGCGCTCGTAGGTTCTTGATTGTAGTAGATCCCACGACGTATGCTCTAGTCCACAGCCGTATTGCCCCCTTGTACGACGCTACTCTCCTGTATCCTTGTTCATTTTTCACCAATGTCATTCAGCTGCACTCTGCAAGCCTCATACTTCGCAAAATCGGCCCGATGAATAAGTGGTGCTGGGATCTTCCGTATGTTTATGTGGGGGGAAGACGAGCAAAGGCTCATTCATTTTAAGCGAGTTCAGGCTCGCTTTTTGTTTTGGCCTCAAGCCAAACAGGAAGAAAACAAGAAAAAACGCGACTTGTGCCAGGACTGTTTGCACAACGCAGTCCGCGGCTCAGTATTGTTGAAGCTGCAAGGTCGTGTTTCAAGCCGCACTTCTTTTCCGGGTCATTGAAACGAGCCCTGATCAATTGACGGCGTAGAAAATGCCCACTTCCCTGTCATGGGTGAAGGATGACCTACGAGAATCTTGATAAGGAGAAACACTGTTTCCTGCATTGAAGGCAGACGCAATCGACTGACTCTCTTATTGGCTTGAATACGTCCTGCAAAGCTTTTTTCTGTTGCGGTCACCATTGGCGATTCCTGACGCAAAGCAGGCAAGAAAATAACTCAAGTCATGACTACGCCTCAATCACGGAAGCTCTGTTTATTGTGATACCGGTCTGAGCACCATGAGGATATAGGCAATCTATCGATCAACGACTTAGTTCCGAAAGCGCGGGAACAGTACTAGTCACGGAAAACCCTGTCGTCCTTCCCTTGCTCCCTTTCCGTCTGTTCCTCCTGTGCACGCCGCAAGGAACCAGAACAGTCCAAGAAAGGGAGCGGCCCTGATACAAGAACTTTTCTTATCTCATTAAAGGCAGCTCAAAACATGGTGTATAGAGCAGCACGTGGAAAAACTACTGAATCCTCGCTAATACAGGCACCTGTCGGCCACCCCATCTTTTCCAGGCACACAGAGTGACTTGCAAGGCTTGATCACTAGAGGCTGGTTGTCTATACACTTGAAGAGCACTTGCGTCAGATCTCCATCGGTTCCTCTTCTGTGGATACGAGGAAGATCCTCCACCCGGTAACCTGGTTTCTAGTCATTGGCTCTATGTAATGCTGTCGGACTTCTTCAATTATTTTTAAAAATCGGCTTACCTTGCTGTTTGACCAAGGTTTGATGGCAGTAGATAGTGCCAGTTTTGCATGAAGCTGGTGGCTTTGATTCTGATGTTATGGCTGCAGCGGCGACGTGAAAAATACCGGCAAAGGCAAACATGAAAAAGTGATTCATGATGACGGTGGTCAGTATCGAAGTATTTTATCGTGATGAGTTTGAGAGAGACCAAAAAATGAACATAGGAGCATATATACATACGTGTTGAAGCTGATCAATAGATGGCTTCGCTCAAAGTCGGAGATTTCCGATTTACAGTGACAAGTGGAGATCGCAAATGCCGTTTATCAGATTAGAAACCGTAATGAGGCCATGAAACCAGCGTCGCTCCCTGCAATGCTGCACTAGGCAGGGATACTGTAGGCTCGGATTTGCGCTTCCGAGAATTCTGACCAAACCTGAGTTATCGCTGTAGCTTAGGAGAACAATATGAGTGGAGCTTTTCACCGCCTTTTTGGGCCGCATCAGAACCGCCATCAAACAGCCATTCTGGGGTTTTCCTGAAGGCCGCGACGCCTGCATCCCCGCGCCACTTATCTTATCTTTCCCTCGCATTCGACTTAATGCCAAATCCCGAGTCATAAGACAAATTAACCCTAAGGGTTCTCCATTACGTTACCCCATGATTTGATTGTAACCAAGCAGGGGCATCGTACGATTTCTATAGCTTAAGTGTCCAAAAAGTTATTCTGCAGCCAGGCGACTGATCGGAAACCAGCCGAGCTCTCTTGAAAGGCCCGGTAACATCGTTAGTAGCTCGATATAAAGCTTCACCAAGTCCTCGTGACTTTGACGTAGTTATTTCCCGATTCTTCTTCAAAATTGTATCCCTACTCATGAAGTATTAACATGTTCTCCGCACAGCGAGCGTCGGTGCTTTGCGTAATTTTCTTTCTGCTCTTCCTGGTCTCCCTCTGTATCGCGGCGCCGCTTCCGCCGGGGAAATTGCCACCTGGGAAAGGTCCAGGAAAAGTGCCTATTAATCCGGGGAAACTTCCTATCGCATCAAACACTGACGGTTCGAAAACAACATTCGATGATAAGAAAGAAATGAAAGTTTCTCTCCCAGTCCCAGGTGCCTCATACGTCGATACCGAGCCGGGTCCAAGGGTAGTGCCTGTCAAAGGGAATTGGGGTGTCGATCCAAAGGGGGAAAGGACATTCTTCGTGAGTCATGTCCCAATAGACCTAATGAATTTCTTCTCCCGATAGCCTAATTATGCCCATGATGTATAGAAAACAGTTCCACATAGGGGACTACGTACTGGAGACACTTCGATTGTGCCAGCAGAATTCTATGGCCATAATCCACCGGGTGCAGCACCGAATGCCAATTCCAATATTGCGGCACAGAGAGGGGCTAGTGGATGGGAAATTGAACAAGGGATCAAGCAAGCTCTGATATACGCGTCCAGGCCTAACCTTCCTAAGGGAAATGGAAAGGCGGTTGATGATGGGGCTTTCAGCTAGGATATCCTGAGAACTTACCGGCTCATGTCGCCGCTGTTTCTTCATGTTTGTCTCTATTTCTTTGCGAATTCACTCCAATTTGCTCAGTCTCTCCCACAACGTAATTTGACACATGTTACTAAATGCACGGTCCGAATCATACGGTCTAGCACGATGCCGCGCAAGAAATACCTTAGCTCAGACAGAATTGCATCGCAAATAATTTTGCACCACAAATCTGCGCGTCCAACCGGAAGGTACCCTTTCATAGATCATGCGGGATGATTCGGCAGGAGATTGCACTATTCTGGGTTGTCACTCTGGCAATTCACGGTCGTCCCAAATAACATAGCTTTGTCCTGCGCTTAGCGACTTTTCTTTGACAAAAACATACACCGGCACGTCTGCAAAGCTGGAAAGCCTCAAGATCTTTTCACTCCTCTTTTCATACTTTGCAATTTTGTCTGAGGACTTTCCTCTGATCCAAGCAACTACTAATTAAGGAAAGCACCTTGGAGCATCCTGATTGAAACAAAATAATTTCCCGGAAAACTTGAATAATTTCCTAACATCGAGGAATTCAAAGCTGACGGGCCTCAGAAGCTCACACGGGCCAACAAATCCCTGCTAGCTTCCGTTATACATGTGAGGCATTAGGTAAGATGCGGTCAGTAAAGATGATAAAATCAGCGAGGCTGGTGCTTATTAAGTCATTTGAGACAAAGCAGTAGCCCACAAAAAAAAAACAGGTTAGAGAGAAATGTCCTTCTTCATCTTACATTTCAACGCACTCCCGGCGTCCAACCTATCTACGTTCCAATACTACGAGGCACGAAAACAAATGACTTCTGCTCCGCGTCTTCGAGCTCTGCCCCAGCAGTCGCGAGAGTCGCACGAAGGGCCGCCAATGGAATCCATTAGCGACACCGCAACCAAGGCCGGCGAGGCAGGACGCCCAGGTCTTCTCTCGTTCGATAAGATGCCGGAATGGTTCCGGCGTGAGTCCAATCAGTGGATTCTCCATAGCTATCGGCCTATATCAGGCTCGGCTCACGCTTCATTCTGCAGTTGGTCGTATATCCATAACGAATCAATTAACATTTATTCCCATCTTATCCCAGCGGTTTTTTTCTCACTTGGCATATACTATATCCAGCAGTACCTTACGAACAGACACTCCGGCGTTACTGGCGCCGATGTGATCACTTTTTCGATTTTCATGTTATCGGCCACCACATGCTTATCATTATCCGCGACTTACCACACCCTAATGAACCACTCCCGACACATAGAACATGTCTGCCTGCGCCTGGATATGCTCGGTGTAGTGATCTTTATACTAGGCGATCTTGTCTTGGGAATACACATGGTTTTCTGGTGTGAACCTTTGCCACGTAATATCTATTGGTCTATGGTCAGTCAATCTGCATACGCACATCCTTGCCTTGCCTCATCTGAAAATCGGAATATGGGTCTAACGCCTTTCTTTTTCTACTTGACAGATTGGAATTCTCGGGACGCTGGCTATCTTCATGACGTTGCACCCCAGGTTTCAGGGCGCAAGGTATCGCCTCTTTAGAGCATTAATCTTTGTGGTTACTGGCTTGTCTGGTATTGTGCCCTTGATCCATGGCCTGATGTTATTCGGCATATCGCAGATGATGAATAAAGCTTTTCCCTACACTCTGGCGAAAGCAGGCTGCCTTCTATCTGGAACTTGCTTTTATGCAGTAAGTCTTGTTCATTTCAATCTAGGGAGATACGAACCCTAATATACATGTTTCTTCAGACCAGGTTTCCTGAGAGTCAATATCCTGGCAAATTCGACCTCTGGGGCTCCCATTCGATCTTTCATATTTTAGTGGTTTGCGCCGCTGTGATCCAATTAGTGGGGTACTTGGATGCCTTCGATCATGCTCACGTAAATCCTACTTGCTCGTTCGTTTAAAATACATATATGTGCAAAGAGGTTCTAGCCGCGGGGACGCTAAGTGTTGAATATGGCAGAGACGCGAAAGGCTTGATTGTGTAACAATGTGTAGCTTCTATTCTATACATATCGCAGAAATAATTTTGAAGGGACTGAAGTACCCGCCAAATCAAGCGGGATGGTATTTTCTTTCTCTGGACTGGCGCCTCGTACTCTTCAATGCTCGTGTGGCTCAAGCTTCTGGGAAAGTCGAATGATTTTCTCTCGTCGTGATTGTATGTCGTATTGTTCAATGTCGCGGGCTATTAAAACTCCTCGCCGTCATCCAACCCAGAACATCTGTACCAGAAGTTAAGCAATCACTCACTCAATTATCAATTTGTTTTTTTGACGTGCGTGCTCAATAGTCATGCGACTGCAAGACCTCCCTGCTCTTGGGCTCCGTGCCGTCAATGCCCTGGGCACCTGCACACACCACAGACTATAATTAAAAACTCAAAGATACGAAAGATAGGGTCTTAGCGGACAGCTTCAGTGACATCACTCTGATAAAACACCTCAGCATCGCAGGTATCCACGAGATCATGTTATACGGAATCACGACAGAGGAAAACACCATAAGCTACGGTGCCAATAGGCAACTCTGTACATGCAGCTGGGAGCAGGCGTCCGTTTCATCGACTTCTCGATCAGTTTGACAGAATAGGGCCTCCAATTTCATTACGGCGCCCGAACCACGGGTTTATCATTCGACCATGTCCTGGACGAGGTCACCAAGTTCCTTCACTATCATGAGAAAGAAACCATCTTCATGCGCCTCAAGGGAGAAAAGAAACGACTCGGAAATATCTATAAAAAGTTCGAGGAAGCCGTTTTCGACACCTTGCCGAAGCATCGTGGCAACATGGTTATTTTGGCCATACAAGAGCTACAACCCTCACCATGATCTTCAAACTCTGAGCCGCATGCGCGGCAAGGTTCTCTTGATTCAGAACTTTTTAACCATGGATCAAAAACAGAACTATCCAAAGCGGCACCCACAGGAGAAGAAGAGTCCAGCCCGTCCGCCCAAGAAGAAGGGCAGCTTCGTTGGCAAAAGCGCGAACGCACCATCATTGAGAAAAATTGAAACCGCGATAGGGCTGACCTCGACAAAAAATGGAAGTCAGTCTGAAAATCGCTGCGAGTCGTGGCGGGCGGAAGGAACGAAGACAAGAGCCGTTACCGTATCACATGCCTCGACGCTGCCCAGCAAGTCACGCCTGCAGAAACCGCCAACGGCGTCCTTTGGCGTGCGCGACCCCCCTCAGTCGTGCATGAACGAGCAAACCATAAGATGGCTACTTGGTCTGGTCGTCTTTGAACACATCGGCAAAGCAGCTATCAGGGTCGTCATCAATATCTGCAAAAGTGGCCTCGCAAAGCGTCATCATCCCGGCGAGGCCTCCGATCCCTCTGATTTGGATGTTTTAAAGGAGCTGTTGCCATTCCATGTAGATGACTAGTCTGATGATAATTTGGTTGATCGTTCTCCTGAAGATCCTTTCGATTAGGCTGGTTTCACCGAGTCGAATGATCCATTCGACACAGACTCTTTCTCAGATGAGATTGGAAACGATAAGCCTGAAACCACTGGTGACAACTTTGTGATTCAAAGAACTCTCCAGGTGCTGAAAATGGCCCTGGGTAGCACTGAGCCCTGCTTGGCGTCTCATTCCTTCAAAAATCGACAGCAAGTCATGGCTGGCTCGGGCCAGCCCCCGGTCGTCGAACTCCTTTTGAAGTTCCACGCAGTCGTAGACGACAGCTAGCTCGCATGCAGGCCAGACTTTGATCCACCTCTCACCTCGCCATCGGATCACCCCAAGTCATCGGGGTGCTGTTAAGAGCCGGTGCTGACGCCAATGCCATCGACATGAAAGAGCTGACATCACTACATGTGGCAAGTTTACAATGGTCTCTCGAGTCAGTAAAGCTCGTAATACAAAGCGGCGCCGACTTCAACGCTCGGAACGACGAAGGAGACCTATCTATCACACATGCTTTCTCGCGGAACCACCTCCAAATAGTCAATGAGGAGTACGGAGATAATCTGGAGGCGCAATTGCCCGAGCTTGCCAGATCAAAAACCTTAAAGCTAGCGGTCAGGAACTCTGGACCGGATATACTGAAGTTCCTGGTGAGGATACGATGACTATAATGGACTCTCGTGTACAGACGCTGCTCCACATCGTTACTGCTGATAGCAAGACGGTTGATATTGTTACTTTTCTTCTGGGGTGTAGGCTTTAGAAGATCCCGGGCGCTGGACCAAAACGCCATTGCACGAAGCGACGATCGCTGGTAAAGTAGCAAACATGCGCAATCTTCTCGAGTCTGGGGTCTAGGTCGACGAAGCAGACGAGTTATTCGAGACGCTGTTGTATGCAGCCATCTAACGAGCTGAAGTGGAAGCTATCTCTATTCCGCTACATGCGAAAGCGGACATAGGTGAAGTTTTGCAAACAAGGAACGACGGCCCTTTACATCGCGGCCTGTTCTGTAACTTTACAGGCTGTCAAGAGATTTCTCGATGCAAATGCCGAAATTGATACCAACCCAAATGGCGGCTGGACTGCCTTATACGCTAGTGAAGCCGACCTCGACATTATGCGGCTTCTCACAAAATCATGCTGTCAACACCAAGAAAGCCGATGGCTAGACTCCGTTGCACCTCTCCAACTTTCGGCTGCTAGTGACTACCTGCTTCATTTTCTCGTCGAAGACGGAGCTAACCTCAACGTCGTGGATTTGAAGAACCAGCGCTACTTTACCTTTCGGTAGCCAAGGGTCACCTTAAGGTCTTCTAATTCTGCGCCGATAACGGGGCTGATCACACAATTTAGGCGGACAACGATTCAGCGTGCCTGACTCTGGCCGTCAATTGCTCTTTAGTGAAAATAATGTCCATTCTGCTCTGGATTGGTGGCTTACCCAGGGTCAGGATATGGGACTGAAAGGAGCTGCTGTTCGCATACTTGCAGGTCTCAAAGATGAGTGGAATAAAGAGCAAGGGCAATGAGCTATTGGAGGCCCTAGCCAAACGAGACGAAATCTTACTAGAAGTTTGTCAGAGGGCTTCAGCGGTCTCGAGACTATCCTTTGACCGGAAGGTCGAAATATGATTAACCGATAACGGCGTGCTTGTCAAAGCGATAGATGACGTGTTTAAGAAGAAAAAAGAGGACCAGAGATCCGCCTTCGACATCGCGATCTTCCTTCGCAAGAGAATTGCAATCGAACCCCATGGTGGTTGCCTCCGCCCCCTACGGTACGGGACCTCCGCCGACGTCGCGGGATTTGAGGTTCAGGCAAGACGGATCAAGACGGCGTGAACATGGATCGCTTCTTCCACCAGACAACTCAATGCTTTCCCGAGTTGTGTCACTAGGACAGCGCAGCGATTAGTCAGCCAACCAAAATGCCTGAGCCCATCGTCATGCTAGAAGTATAGCACCTTTGTAGCTCTATCTATTGCGCTCGGCTAGGTTATTTTCTAGTCTAGAAAAAACTTGATTTTTTGCCTCTAGGCCCCTTGACTATTGACAAATGCTTCGGCGTTCACGCGGGAGATTACGTGCGTGGCCAAGCTACTGTGGTCAATGGCATCGCGCTCAAAGCTGCGCTCAGCGCCTTCCTGACCTTGTTTTCAGTACTCAATGCAATTCAGAAAATTCCCGGGCCTCAGGAAATCGTATGCTTGGCGACGCCGGAGGTGTAACCATCATCTCGAGGCGACCTATTATTAGCTATATAAATGGCTACTTCAGGGACTAATAACTCCTTGAGTATATGAGTAGTATTATTAGTAGTAAAAACTCGCTCAAAGTGCTTCTCAAAAGTCTACAAAATAGATCACGCTCTAATAATGCATAAATATAGCTCTAAACTAATCCGAATCATGTGAGCCTTATAATACCCTTTACTAATAATAAACTTTATCTTGTAATGATTAGGTTCAAACTAGTCCGACTAATATTATGCCTCTTCTATTGAATAATTTCCTAATTCATAGAAGTTGAGCTAACTTTTAATTTTGAATTATATTAGTAACGCTACTTAGTATAAAAACCTGTTTATATTTGTAATTATTACTATGCTCTGTCTAAGTACAAAATACTATATAAATTCGAATTTCTCTTTACATCAGAAAACTATCTCTCTCTATTTTCATTATCTTTACTTATCAAATTGGTTACTTCTACAAACTTCTTACCAAAAATGCATCTCCTAAATGCTACTTTGCTCCTTGCTGTACTAGCTTTCACCTCTAACGCCTCGCCTATGTCGACCTATGGAGAGGATGTTAAACAAGCTTTGAGCATGCCAGAGAATGCGACCGAAGACCAGGTCAAGGCCGCACTCTTTGGTCTCTTTCGCGGCTGCCCCTTCGACAACGAGGCTTGTGCTCAATCGGTACAACGCACTGAAGAATACTCAATGATTTAGGAGGACTCTTAGGCTAATTCAGACGGTAGTGTGTCGAGCGCCGTGAAGGCAAAACTGGCGCTTGCGGCGGTTTTCTCTGGTTGTAAGCTTCTCTTTTATATGACATTAGTGAGAAAAGAACTAATTTGGCATAGATCTTGTAACTGCGAAGCTGGGCCGAAACGTGGAGGCGGGCCTAAGCCTAAACCTGGACGCAATCCGGGACGCATGCCGGGAAAACGACCTGATAAAAGACCCGGTTGGAAACAAGGATCAATTGAATCTGAAGTTCCCGGACTCTCTGACCAGGCTGATCCGGAGAGCACGATTGGCCTTCCCTAGACTAGAGATTCAGGGATCAAGAAGTCTCCGAACCCGTAGCTTCAAGCAATAGAAGGAACTCGAGGGCGCCTCTCCTTAAGGAGTTTATTTTCTCATTTAGGTCTGTGTTCAAAGCAGCCAGTATATCTAGACTTTTGAAAGAAATTTATCTCAAAATGTGAGTTTGAAAAGATGAGTTGAAACATATTGATCTCTTTCACACCCAGATGTGGCCCTCATTTCGTGAATGGAATTGTATGAGCAATGATTCGCATGCGAAGCCGCCTAGATTGCAAAATGCCGTTTAATCTAGAATGCCTATGCCGCCGCCTGAGACCGGGCCTCTAGACTGTGTCCGCATGTCTTGTAAGTATAAAGGCTTTCGCCTGAGTTGCCAAAATATTAAATTATTGGATGGATTTAGCAAGAGATGAAATTTTACAACGCTTATAAGCTTTTGAGATACCATTGTTTTATCTATGCTATGCCGTATTTTTAATAATTAAGCTATTAAGACTATTGCCTAACCTGATTATATAAGCTTAGTCAAATAGTGGTTAAACTAGATTAATTTCTCTTCACCAATGATGTTATGTCGGTATACGAGCTGGAAGACCTTCGTCCTCCGTATTACCCATTCATCGCTACCTCTATTGCGAAGAACTTCCATAACGAGTTTGTACCGACCAGGCGGCACATACTGCCCAGAGGCAAGTTCACCCGTAACTGAGATTCGGGTACTAGCACGGTTCACACCTGCGTATCTTCTGGGAAACCCCGCGAGCAGTCCCATAGATTTACCTGCGAACCTCTCTTCTTTGACTAATTCTGCGGGCACGCAAGGTAGAACTGTGCTTGTTGCGCTGCCCATGCTCGTGGAGCAGATGTCTACGGGCTGGAGACTGGCCCGAATATCCGGCGAGGCAATGTTGAGTGGAAAGTGCAATTCCATCGGCTTGAGTTCATCGTGTAGGAGGACGCCTTCCTTAGCTCTGTGAATAGAGGCAAATTGACCTGGTCTTTGCCCATTTCCCGGACTAGGGAGGATGACTTGATAATCACTGGCAGGATCTGAGGGCCCGTCCTCGTCGTCAACCTCATAATCCATGGGATCAGACATATGGATTTGGCCAGCGAGACCGACATAAGGGACAGTGAAGTTTTTGCCGTCGGATCCTTGAATACGGATGAAGCCTGACCATACCGGTAGGCGATTAACGTCAAGACCCGTAGGGTCAGAAGCTGAAACACTAACGTTTGCAGACTGACCAGCACTAATCGTCAGCGAGTTCATGCTGATTTGAATGGCAGCTTGGGCTTCGATTTGGGGTACACCTTGATAGAAAGTTTGAATAGTTTTTCTATCCTCTCTTAATGTGTATATGGTGTTCGCGCCAATGTTGGAAAAATGATAAGTGACCTCTGTCTTAGCTGTATTAGTAATCCGCATGCTTATTGAATCAACACGGGAATCAGTGTCGTTGAATGCGAGACTAGCGGGCTCAATAAGAGTAGTTGCATGAGCGGCTTCCCATCCCTGGACAAGGCCAGCCCCCTGCTCTATCGCCGGAATATAAGAACCATCTTTGGAGGGCGCTTGCAGAAGCTTTGCTGTTGACATCATGACACCATTTAGAATGTGAGAGTCAAATGTACCTCTGACCTCCGCAACGAGGGCACAGATTCCAGCAGCAAGAGGTCCTGCAAAAGAGGTGCCAGAGTCAGTGTCGTAGCCGCCACCTCTCCGGGCAACACGAACATTTTCGCCAGGCGCTACGAGCTGAGGCTTCAAGTCAAGCTCCCAATTCGGCCCAAATGATGACCTTGCGGCAATGTTCTCGCCAGAGTCGACTGAGCTTATGGACATAGTGTTTCGGCCAGTTCCTGGATTCATTATGTTGAATAATCCGTAGCCTTGATCGTTTCCTGAGCCGATAAAACAAGGAATTCCTTTCGCCACAATCCGGGAAACCACTGTCGCAGCCAATGCATTTGCCCAGCTTTGACCCTGGAAGCCTGTTGATGAGACAATGATCTGGGCACCGTCGTTTACCGCCTGGAGCCAGGCGGCAGCCAGGGTATCTTCTGTCACTTTCTCCGCTTGGCAGTCGAGTACTCGATAGGCCAATATTGTTGCATTAGGTACCGCACCAAAGTACTCTCCTGTCGGATCGTTACCGGCTAGGACACTAGCAACGCCCGTACCATGGCCGTGACAATCAATAGGATCTTTCTTATCTCCCTCATCAGAGAAATTTTCTCCCAAAGTGACGCGGCAGCCCTGACCAAAACAGCCACCCAGCGCCAAGTGTTTATAATCCACCTAAATTCACGTCGTCTGTGAGCAAGAAAGCGAAATAATAGGAAGAAATATGAGGCAGGAACGGGAGAATCCATACACCAGTATCGATTACAGCAACCTTGATGCCGCTGCCAGTAAATCCAGCCTTGTGGAGCTTGTCAGCTTGCGTTAAGGCGTGGGCCCAATCGTTTTGATCAGCTCGACCGTGGAGTTCTTGGTACTGCTGCCTTGACTCGCGCCTAGACTTTCGCTCCCGATTGACGTTGTCTTCGGGTTTTTTAGCAGCCAACGATTTGCCTTTGCCTTGCATGCCAAGCAAAATTTCGAGCTTAGGATCACGATGCAGCTCGTCTTCCGCCTCATCTTTCACTAATCCGGGTAGTGAGTGGACCGGCCCAAAGAGTTTGACGCCTTCGAACCCCGCTATTATTGCTTCCATGCTTATATTGCCGTTTGCCGTATACTGAACTGAAAGTCCATGAAAAATCTCTGACTTGAGAGTGTATCTAAGCACAAAGCCTCTCTTCATGAGGCTTTTGGAAGCGATCTCGCATGCATGATTGCTTTCGCATTCCATGAAAAAAGCGCCTTTAACAACGCCTTCCCCGGATATGTGAGCATGACCGATTGATGCTTTCTGAGGCAGCGCAAGTCCTTTTACCACCAGAAAGCTGGCCACAAGGACCGGCCAGGAGAGACGGACCATGGCGAGTCGCTTAAATGCTTCGTAGATATAGTTTTAGGCAAGAAGATGAGGTATGTAGAAGGGAAAAAGAGAGTTTGATAGAAGCTGCCTTATATAATTGAGTTCAACGGCAACGCGGGTCATTCTCGAGTTCTACAAACTTTTCATTGAGATGAGTGCATGGTCTGACGTCTGTTAAGATTAATTATTAAGGCGCGGAATTAACTCATCTTGTGAAAGCCACTTATTATTCCATCGTGCTCTAGAATGTGCATATAATAGGTCAATTCGGTGTTAATCAAAAACGAGTGTATATCCTAGCGAATGCTTAGCTGATATTGGCGAACATTGAATTTGCTCAACGCCCTGGTCCTGGTTCTTGTCATATATAGTCAGCTCTAAAGAAATTAGTCGAGTCATTCATACTGTGAGAAATCCGATGGGATGCAACGAGTCATTCTTTGCCTCTAGCTTCAGCCCCAATCCCCACGATAGCTAGTAGTATATAGCACAAGGGTCTACGTATGACCAACCCATCATCGAATGATTACTCACTGGGGCCTCGCGGCGCACTCGGTCGCCTTTGCGGAGGTTTCACAGAAATTTCTGTCAGAGCCCCAGCAGCTACCTAGAGGTGCATAGTTTTCGCAGCATTCTGCCTGACCTTCGGCCAAACGCGGCAGGCTTTACATGTGGCAAACACTCATCGTATCCCGATAAATGGAGCTTTTCTTTTGGCTTGACGGCATTGGCGTGCGTAGTTCAACAGACCAAGCACAGGAATATTGTCATCGAAATGGACAGCCCTACAGGCAAAATTCCATCTTCTATACCTTGTATTCCTGTCCATAGAGCACTATTGTTTGCTATTCCGAATTTGATAAAGAAAGTAAACAAGGAAGAAGGCAGGAAAGACGAGCCCAAACAACGGTTAACTTGGCCGTTGCCCCTTGGCCCCATGCGCGGAAGTTTCTGGGATCCACCAAACATTGCATCTGTACAGAAGACATCTAGATAATGATGGCAGTAGCCAACGCATAGTCTTCGAGGCAGTAGCAATGGCATGGGTAGACGCAGCTGGCAATTGCAAATGAATCAACCATGGCATTGAGGTCGAAAGTTTCTTAAATCCAAGCCCTAACGCGGCGTTGACGAAGAGCGTTTCCCGTTCCCCATTCACCGAGTGTTCGCTATTATGGGATACATCAATGGCGCAACAGCAAGCCTCTGCCCGGCGAAAAGTCTCGTGGGACGGCAGCAGGCTTGCAACAACCCGAGACTGTTGGGCACTCACCAGATTGCCATAAGTCGGGGCTCCAATAGAAGCATCTCTCATGTTCGTATTCGACTCGACCGACATCACGCGGCTCTAGGCAATATCTCAGCCCCCCACGCAGCGTGGACATGCCCAAAGCAATGTACAAGCGGCCGCACTCGCTCTATCGCCGCCTGCAGCCCCGCGCACCCGAGGTGGGACATCATTGTCCTGTCACAAATCCCTCTCGGCGGGCCGTGTGTTATGACCACATTCATCATACTGCCTTCGCCCAATGTAATTAGAGGTATGTTCCATTTGTAAGGGTTTGATCGATCGTACTGAAAACCCCAGTTGCCACCTCGTGGCGAAAGTGGGCTCGCAAAAATATGGAGGCGGGCATTTCCGCTGCCTCCGCCCATAGGCAGTACGAAAGTGACTTCCATGATGCTACGAGGCATAGCGGAGAAGTGCCCATGAGGCTCTGACATCAGCCTCAGCCTCATCCTCGGTCTGATCTTTCTGTGCATTCGCGATATTCTCATCGCCTTGCTGCAGCCAATCTGGGTCGTTGGTGGCCTTTGTCCACCTTCTATAGCCTGGTTCGAGTCCGAAGTCATGATTGCCGGGCACGAATAGTTTCAGAGGTGCATCGATAGCACGTAGCACCTCTACCGTCCGCTCGAACTCCGCATGTTGCGATTTATTTGTAAGGTCAGCATAGTGCAGGACTACGTCAGCCCTAGGTAACGATATACCTTCCAGGTTGTCACCATGAGTGTCAGATAGGATCATCATCCGGATCTTATGCCTGTGAGAGCTAGATTTTTTCTCTGAAGGATCTGAGGGGTAAAGGGTGAATAGAAGGACGCCCATGGAATAATCCGAGAGCAGTGAACTTCGCCCGCAGCATGTTGATGAGGGTCGTGCAACTTCGGGCTAATGAATACTGGCAGTAGGGCTTTATATATTAGCAACTATGCCTCAAAGACGCCATCTGGAGGCTTATACGGTTATGACATTCAACCCTAATGATTCTGAACTAGCTCCGTAGAACTGAAAACCTGGCGTTCTGCTTCCTTTTTAAGGTTTGAGGTGGGGCAATCCTACATGTACAGTAAACCCAGGTACTACCCCTCTTTTGGCTTTGGCTTTAGACGCAGCAGCGCAGCAGCAGCAGCAGCAGCAGCAGCAGCAGCAGCAGCAGCAGCAAGATCGTTCTTTGCGCCGAAAAAAACAACGATGATAACTCACCTTCGAGTATACAATGAGAGCCTGCTCAAAAGGACCAAATTGGACATGTCGGAAGGCGCTAATTTTTCCACTCACCATTGAGGTGGCTTCCGGGAAAACGCCGGCCGGACGCCGAATTGCTTGAATTGCGACAGCATAATTAATTGCACGGCGGCGCTTCGTTCCTTGGACTCAACTCCAGCGTCAAAATAGACTAGGTAGCCTTGGCGATGCACGTTCACTTTTACAAAGACGCGAATGAAAAGCCTAGACATCGTAGCTGGCGCCGCATGGCTGTTGAATCAATATCTTAAGTAAAAAGGCAATTGCGTTCATTTTACGTCGTTAAACATGTGCTTGCGTCATCTGAATCTCAATCATTGCATTGTGACTAGTGTTCATACACATTCAATAAGTTGCAGGTCTACGGCTTGGAAACAACGTAAATGATTCGTAGGGTGGCATTTTTACGACGGCAACTCACACGGTGCTCGATGACATGATGGTGCTCTATGACATGTAGTAAGGCGAGGAACGGCGCACTAGCTGCATCCCTCCTCTTTGACTAGACACGGTGCCGCTCACCATAACGCCAGGCGAAACCTATCATTGCGATGACCAATCATTAAACCTGTGAGGCGATTGATTGCCTCAAAGCCGAGGAATTGCCCTGCATTAGGACAGAAACTTAAACCATTGACAACTATTTCGGCAAGATGCGATATGTTTGCGCCTTGGCGCTCATTTGCCACCCTGTTTCCACTAGGGGCACCTTGTGAAGTTGTGCTCTGACCGGCCGCTGCGGAACATCACTCGATTTCATTCGAGTGAGGATTTCCGTTGGAGATCACCTGCAGCAATCGAAAATGCACAAAATGTATGATCTTTGAGCTCATAACGCTGTACATGGGGGGAGGTCAGCGCGGAGATCTTTGTCAAGAGCCTCCTGCTCCACCCGAGAGGTCGCTGGACAGGCAACCCGACGTCGAGGCTCCCATTCTGACCTCCCCTCGGTTCATGTGACGATGTCCGGAGCTGTCGAAACATGTCATCTGTCACGCGCCGAAAATTTCCCGACGCGAATCGTTGAGAGATGTGGATCGCATGGAGCGCATACAAGAAGGCTTTTATTTTCACCTTCCAAGCTAAGCTCATGTTGAAGAAGTCGAGTTGAAAAAGCACTTTGGTGTGACACTAAGAATACCTAGAACTAAGCAGTATAGGAAGGAAGAAGTTCTTGAGCTTCTGTTACGAAAAATTGAGGTTAAGTGACTTGTTGGAGCTCTGAATACAAGGGTGATATAACAAACTCGGGAGCGAAAGGGCAATCCTAACATTCTTCACATTGAGCGATTGAAAAGCTCTTTGCCACGCTTGCATCTACGAAATATCAAAACACACGAGTCGAGGAGCACTGAATGGCACTATCGAATAAGTTAGCAAGTCATTCAATAACATAAGCGCTGTGACTGGGGATCACGATTGAGAATAGTAAGTTATTAGCGAGGCGCACGATTAGAGTGTTCGTAGTATACTATAGTCCCGAAAATTATTGAAAAGCCTCAAGCAATGTGATCAACGAATTTTCAGCCCCAAAACCCAGTTTTTTTTTCCCTTTTCGGAAAGAAAATGCCAGCTATCGGCTGCCAAGAAGCACTAGGTCAATGTGGTGTATTGCTGCTCCCGGGCTTGCGCGTGCATTCTACGAAGCCTATGTTGATCTTTCACCATGGCTCCGGCCGCTGATCCTCATGCCGCCGATTGTGACATATATAGAGCTTTCTGCCACGCAAAAATAAACAAAATTTCAGGGCAGTAACCTTCTCGAGCAGATGCAAATCACACCTTGTCAAAATGTGGTCTCCTGCATTGGCTCTGGCACTTACACTGGCTGTGGCCGCGGCTGCGTCTCCCACCGGCCCCATTGAGAACATTGTCGCTTTTGGCGACAGCTACACTGATAACGCGCGCGGGGCCTATATCGCAACGCAAGGACACAACCCGCCCCCTAATATGACCTTCTCGCCCGATAACGGCACAACGTACACCGGCGGCAAGAACTGGGCTCAGTTCCTGAGACTCATGAACAATAACGCCACTCTTACTGACTATGCTGTCGCGGGCGCTGTGTGCAACTCTTCCATTGTGACACATTACCTCAATGGCGCAGTATGGCCTAATGGGGACAACTACCAAGTCCCGACCTTCCAGCAGGAAGCGAACAATGCCAACATCTTCCCCAACCGCACCGCCGATAACACGGTGTACGCCATATGGTTTGGCACTAACGATTTGGGCATCCTGGGTTTCCTTGGCGGCCTAGAAACTTTAGGCAAGATTATTTTCGACTTGGTCAAGTGCTTCTTCGCTATCATTGATTACGTCTATGCTTTAGGAGGTCGTCGCTTTGTGATTATTGGCCAGGCTGCACAGGATCGCGTCCCATATCTTGCTTATCCTGGCGTTTACGGCTACACAAATCAAAAGTTCTTTTCGAATCCTGCTACCTATAACACCAGTGATTACCTCGACCGTATGCGCCAGTATATTACTGATACGGACACTATGGTCCAATACGCTATCTCTCATTTCCTATGTAGGACTAGCCGCTGGGATAACTCGACCATGTCCTACATTGCTGTACGCTCAATGATGCTCGACATGGCGGCTAATCCAGGCGCTTACTTCGATGCTCCGGGCAACACGGACACGCCTTACCGTAACTGCCTAGTGCCTGGCTGTTTGAATGCGACAGGCTCCCCGAATGGATACATGTGGTAAGTCACCCTTTTTTTAACCCTAAGATCAAGGTTTTCCATTCTCAGGCAATGCTGAGAGAACTTTTGCAGGTGGGACGAGGTACATCCGTCCGAGCGCACGAGTCAATATATAGCTTCTATTGTCAACCAGTCGGCTCATGGGGAACAGAGTCGTTTTGCCACTCTCTGGACAACCTAGCATGCTTATCGGCTTTCTTTCTTGTACGTTCTCTGGGAGTTAGCTATAAGTAACAATTTTCCAAGCAGAGTCGGGAAAAATAGTAATTGGCCCTCGGGGGTCAAGTTAGCGGTTGTCTCAGCAAGCCTTGGTGTCTGTGTGGAAGAATTCTCGCCCAATGAGAGTTAATATCTCTCTCTATCCTTTCCATACTCTAATACAGTATTATAAAGCATTTTCTTTGGTCAATTCCAAATGCTATGGGCTGCATACCTTTTTTTGCTCACAAAGTAACATGACGGCTAGCGAATCCCGCTGTCTATAAGTAGATTAATGAGATATTGCCCTAGTATTATGTGTGGACGATCGCGGTGTCTTACGAACGGACGCTGCGAATCGCACCAAAAGACAAAAGGCGGAGAAATCTGTCCACAATGACTAAGGGAAGGAGGAGTCTAAGCTAATTTAATAAATATAATAAATTTTTTTTTTATCTTTTATAGAT
>JAPFUF010000454.1:0-22054 GCA_030780645.1 Aschersonia sp. MBC 508 | reverse complement strand
TTTTTTTGTGTTTTTTTTTTTTTATTTTATTAGAGCTTTTGTTATAGAGAGATAGTGAGAGAGAGAGAGATATGTGTGGGAGACAGAGAGAGAGAGAGAGAGAGATAGAGAGAGAGAGAACGAGCCAGGCCGGTGAAACAAGCGGCGCTTGCCAGACTGCTGCTATAAGTCGTCTCGATTCCCAAAAAACTCCTTCCAGCAGACCTTCTCGAACGACACGTTTCGACACATTATGGTGAAGTATCAAACTGTTGTTTGCACATTCTGGTGTCAGTAGATGCCCTGCTGCTCCTTGCGCACATTGTGGTGCCAGGGAAAACAACAGAGTTCTTGTCGGCTCGCGAAAACGAAAGAGCAGCTCTGAATCAACCTTCGTTCAAGCCTTTGTTCTGCTCTTCTTCTTCTGCTTCATCACCATTTTCCCTTAATTCATGCTTCACCACTTCAATATACCCCTCATATCGACAGAGCAATAAAGGAGGCAAGCAGACACACACACACGCAGCTGCCTATGCGAGCCTCTCGTCCGGAAAATTTAGGCGAAATACACGATCGCCGTCATAATCACACTCCCCATTCTTCTGCGCAATCGTTCCCAGGGTCGGTGATTGTGTGGGAGAGAGTAGGGCGAGGTAAGAAGAAGAAAGTCGGGCACGATGCTGGAGCTTGCCGGCAAAGAAGCCGTCTTCTTGCCCCGTCCTTGCTTTGCGGACATGACAAACGAACGCCCTCTTTTTGTCTCTCCCCACGAAATAGCCGTCAACAGTACCATGGCTGCTCCGCCGGCCATGTCTTTCAACACCCCATACCACTTCATCCCGTCATACTCTTCCTCGCCCGAGGAAAGTGCCGTGGTGTCGAGCCAGTCGACGAGCACAGTCCCGAGTATCTGGCCGTCGCCTCCCTTGGCTCCCGGTGATGACATCGACAGTTGTTTTGAGGGACCGTCGCCTTGCTTTGACGCAGTAAACGAGGACTACGTGGGCGGTATATCACCGCCCAGCAATGACTGGGGCCCGTGGCCCTTGGAATTGGTCCCGACAGCAGCAGCAGCAGCAGCCGTGACGGCCACCACTTCGACATTGACGGATACTTCACAGCAGACCTCTGATCCGGCCGAGGTCACTGGTTGCATCGGCGCCTTCTCCACAGCAGCCACCCCCCAGACCGGGCCGGGACTGGATTGTGTCGGTGTGAGTCTTTCCTTTCCAGAGGGCGAATATCAGTTGCAGCAAGTGTCGACCCTCTCCACGCCAGCTTCACCAGCCGGCCTCGGGCTCGATTATCCCGAAGCACCTGTCGCACCATGCGGCGGCGAATACAGGCATGCCGACTGCAGCAACCTGTGGGGATCATCGGAAGCCTGCCATCCTCTCGTCATTGAAGTCTCGGCTGCTCAGCCTCCGGAAAGCGTGGTGGAGCGCGAAGCCGCGGTAAGCGCCGCGGCCCAGCTTCATCAGCCCGTCGTGGCCAGTTGTTCGCCTCCGGCTCCCGCCGAATCAGGAGCCGGCGGTGACAGGCCAGACGAACCCTATGCAAAGCTGATCTACAAGGCTTTCATGAGCCGCCCCGATCATTCCATGACGCTCCAGGAAATCTACCAGTGGTTCCGGGACAACACCAACAAGGCAGTGAGAGAGGCCGGAGGCTGGCAGAACAGCATCCGCCACAACCTGAGCATGAACGCAGTACGTGCTTTGCTTTTTCTTCATTTTGTGCCCTTGCCCTTTCCCTCCCACTCACCCCCGTCTCCTTCTTCCCAGTCTCCGAAGCGCGGCAGAAGCTGACTCCATAAAGGCGTTCAGTAAACGCGACAGGGCGGGCGCAAAGGCGACCAAGTCCTCCAGAGCGTCGTCGTCGAAGCGCGTCAATGAGTGGTTCCTGGAGGCCTGGGCCGTGGGCAGCGGCGTCCAGAGCACGACCAGGTACCGCAAGGGCAGCTACGCCAGGCGCATGTCTGCCTCGAGAGCGGCCCATAATCCCTGGGCCATTGAGCACTCCGCGAAGAGGGCGCTCTCTGGGAGCAAAGGGGGATGTGCAACGAGAGCGTCCCGGCAGCGGCAACAGAGCCACGGCCAAATGATTCACCTGCCCGTGCCTGAAAGTGCCCCGGGTCTGATGCAGTATGGGGCCCCAGCATCCTTTCCGTCGTCGTCGCCCATGCAGCCGTACGTGTACGCACCACCCGTCGTCCCAGAAGTATCTTACTTGTCACCGGTACTGAGCTATCCGACCGCAGCAGCAGCAGCAGCAGCGGCGGCGGCAGCTGGCTTTGCAGTCGGCGCCATGCCGGAAGCGATGCGCTCGCAGCCAGCCTGTTCCGACTTTCATCCAATCGTTCCGAGCAGGAGTGACATGCAGGACCATGTCTGTCACACCACCTGCTATGACGGGCTCGCTGGACCGTGCCAGGGGACGGCCACGATTGACAAGAAATACCACGTCGGCGAACTAGACAGGCCTTCCTGTGGCAACTACCGATTCGCAGAAGCCGGCAACTTCAATCCTGCACCACACTTCAACCCTCTGCCAGAAAGCCCACCGTGGTGGAATAGTCGTCAGTGCCTGTAGCTGCACAAAGCGCAGCGCGCAGCAGTATTGATGTCCGATTTATTTTTTCCGTATCAGGATTCCCCCTTCCCTAGGCCTCCCGAGGCCCGTGGCTTACAACCATCCCAGCCGATACGTCCCAATCCGATCTCATGATTTGCCGCGCGCTCTCGCGACATGTAGATTGTGCAGTCCTCATCCTTTTTTTTCCCTTGTGGTTTTACCACAGGCTGAGATGGCTGGCTCAGGGTCTGAATCCGGAAAGTTGGGTCTCTTGATGGTCTTGGACAAGGGGTGGGAGGAGAAACGAAGGAGGAGGGGGGGGAGAATGGGACTGGAGGGGGCGTGTCCTGGTACTCTGACCAGCTCAGGGCACCTGCTTGATGCGAGATGGGCAAAAAAATGCGGGAGCCAAAAGCTCAATCCCCGTGGCAGGGATGCCAGGATGGGCTCCCACAGGCCGCTACAACCTGGCTTGCATCTCTATCTGGCCTGTGAGATCTTGGCAGTGAGGGCCATGGTGGGCAGGATTGGGTGATATCCTGAACGGCGCGGTTCCAGCGATCTGGAGTTGGCCATTTTTGGCCGGCTAGCAAAGTCGCGACTTGTCATTTAGCTTCCGTTCGATTTCCGATGCGACTCACATCTTCTGACTGAGGCCTGAGCAAAAAGACTGTCTTCGGCCCCCCTTCTTTCCTCTCTGTCACCGCCTGTCTCGATCGAGTGAGCGCCCAAGGGGAAGCGAAGGGGAAAGACGTGTGCCGAGATGCAGTCACAAACGCTCACACCTGGGTGGAGACTACGAGACCCCGCAATCATGAGACGGATGAGAGTGCTGCATCTGAGCCGTTGTGTACGTACAGAGAGAGTGAGAGCACCGGCGGCCGCCCGGCCGCTGTGACACGTTGGCTACGCGGGCAAATTTTCCTTTCATTCCACAACTGCTTCTCGGCCGCGATTCACCCAGGCTTGTGGTGGAGAAGGAGTAGAAGGTGCCTGTCCCTTCCTGGAACATGACGTCGGCATTCTCTCATGCAGTTGCACGTTTGATTTTCTCGATGAAAGTCCTTTTTTTCGATTCACCTTTCTGCAAACATGTTTCCAGGCTGGCAATAGTATCTTGGCAAAGGTAGGAAACCGCAGCCACAGCGATGCGTGGGATTAGAGATTGGGCTGTGTTGATCGTACTGCAACGCCGTCTGCTGACGCTAAACTGACTCATTGGCCTGCCCGCAAGATCCGTCCGATCCCTTGAGTCTCGAACGCCGTACGGCCAAGTCTTCCTTGCCGACGAACACGTGCGGCGTGTATCGTGGCCCTGTCGGCGAACATCCAGGAACAGCGAAACAATCTTCTTGATAGCGTGGCAGCTCGACCTCGTTGCGAACCGTCACGCATCACGCCCACCATTGTGAAGTCAGTGCTCTTGCTGGTTCCACTTGACTTGACCCAAGGGATTGGTAGCTCGCGGCAACGATATCGTTGGCAGCCCGTTGGAGGAGACTTAACAGGGGCATCCCTGCTAGACCCGGCTATCGTAGGGTGTTGGCCATTCGCCCCTCTTCTTCCTGTGCATCTCTTCGTATTTGCTTTTTCCCCGTCGCGTCGTTATGCTTCGGCATCCGTTGACCCGTTGCATGGCCAAATGTACCTGTTGACTATCCATCCTCCCCCTCACTCCCCGCTTCTCACTCCGAAGTGCATGGTGAATGGCGGCTATGTGGATACGACGATCAGACCAGGAACCCGGGACTCATCATCATGTTGCGCCCCTAGTCCTGATTGCGATGGGATGCAGCGAATCGAGACGGCGCTGGGTTGAGCGGAAGCCAGACACCTGCCGCGAGGCGAGGGGGGGACGAGGAGCTATTGCTGTGCCAGGTGGCCAAGTTCGTTCGGCCTGTCAAGCCTGTGTGCTCTCTGATGGGGCAGGGCTGATGGGGTGCGCGTAAATGTATCATCACCCCCGGTTGCAAGAAAGGGAAAGCTTGGATTCAAACGGCAATCACGCTTCGGGGCTCCACTTCGGGGCGCAACTCCGATTTTCGATTCAATAATCTCCCGGTGATAAAAGCATGGCTGCTGCTGCTGACTGAAGCCTTGTCAGAGGCCCGGTCCAGATAGGAATCTGGGGGCGCCACTCTTCGCGCAGATCATAGCCATCTCTGGTCAAGTCTTGTCCTCCCTGGCTTGTTCTCTCTTCATCCAGCCACGCCACGAGGGAGGGGGGAAAGAATGGTGTGCGTGACACAAGTCCATTCCATGTCTTGCGCCTCTCCCTAATCGTAAGAGGCAGGCAACGTACCACAACTTCGCTGGGCCGAGACAGCCTCTGACAGCCAGTCCTGGCCGTGAGTCTGAATGCTACCGCGGACGAGTTGTCGACCCAAGCCCTTTGTATTTCCTTGTGTGACCTGAAAGCTCATCTCAAGACACCTCGTCACGCAGAGGCACTGTCTTCAATGAGCAGCACACGACGCGTTCTCTGCCGTTGTGCTGCCACCCGGGGACTTCGAGCGGCAGCCAGCCCACTTGGTCTCATGCTGAGCGCTGAATCTCTAAACTATCGGCGCATCTGGTCGGCGAGACGATCAGCAACCTTGCACGCCATATGCACGTGTGAGCAGAGAGGCCCACTGACGAGCAAACGGTAGTCGCGCCAAGAATCGATAGCAATTCACGGCGATTGTCGAGGGGAACAGCTCAAAGCCGATATCATGATAAGGCCAAGACTGTGTGGAAAGACTCAATGCTTCGTTTTCGCTCGAAGCTCGGCCATCGATCGCCCCATCTCATAGCCACGGCGATGAGCTCAGCAATTGAAATCATCCCCATCGGCCCTGGCTCCGGCCACGCATCCGATCCACAGAAGTTGAAGGCGTGCTTTGGCTCTCGGGTATTGATGGCCAGAACTGAGACCTTCATCGCGCGTGAACCTCCACCATTTGATGCCATCCCAGCAATCGCATGATTCGAGATGATGTTCATGTACGAATCTGAAGGTGGTCTCAGCCCACCCGTGTGCTATGCAACTGTCCAGAAGACGCCTCTGGCCCACGCACCTCTCAATTCGACCCCTCGGGCGTTCGTAGGATGCTGCACAGAGGATGCATGCGCGATGCAAATGCGCGAGCGTTGGGGTAAGGAAAATCCGGATGCGTGCATGCTGTTGTGAAGCAGGTGAGTGAAGACTTCATCCGTCCATGACGTTGCCACGGGTCATGTTCTACTCTGTCATTGGCGCTGACGGCGGAAGCTGGCAGAAAACTCCAGGTTTCGTCGATACAGCCGAAAGGAACCTACTCGAGTGAGATGTGTTCGGCCCTAGATGCATGCAAAGACGATGCATGTATGAGAAACATGTGCCTGGTCTCAGGCGCGCGACGCCGC
The DNA here is from genome assembly GCA_030780645.1 of Aschersonia sp. MBC 508. NCBI lineage: Eukaryota > Fungi > Ascomycota > Sordariomycetes > Hypocreales > Clavicipitaceae > Aschersonia > Aschersonia sp. MBC 508. The sequence goes on along the minus strand of JAPFUF010000454.1, from coordinate 16,114 downwards.
TTCGCCGTCATCCCCGAAGAACCTCTCGAGATACATGTCGACACCATATGTTGCGTATTTCCCATTAATATTGCATGATGGGACCTGTCAGTCAGATGCTCAGGAGCGACAACTCCTTTGAGCCTTTTAGAGTCTTAACCCTGAGACTGCTGATGAGACAACGCAGCCGATAAGAATGTGAGCATGCCCGATGATGTTGCCGGTCAAAATCTCTCAAATGTGCCCTCTTCTGTTCCCTGCCACCAAGGAAACCCAGCCATGAAGTTGCTGGAACTTTGGAGAGCACCCCCCCCAAACAGGGATGGCAGCTCGCTTATGGTGGAAATCTACGAACCTGATGTCACCACGTTGCGGTACATAAGCCGAGCGTGCTGGACGGGCTTCATGCGACTAGCCCCACTGATGTCATGTACCTCCTCAATGTCTCGTTCCTTATCCAGAACGAAGGCCTTCATCGACCTCGTAGTCTAGTATGAGTGGGGTTCATCCAATGCTTGAGTGGTCGGAATGGCGGGACATCTCCGAGTATGTCTTATAGTGCAAGCCATCTCATCGAAGCTGCAAATAGCTCGCATGCATCAGCCACGGGCTGATTCCGCTGATCTGCGGCTGGCAGGACCAGACGCTGCGCGTCACCGATTGGAACGAGAAGGATAGAGTGTCTCCCGATTGACAATCCCCTCACAAGCCTGGAGCAGCCGAGACCGTGAGAGATCAAAGGCCCCAACGGCTCCTGTCGCGATCGAACTAGAACTCGCTGGCTGGTTTATTGGCAAGGAGCGGCCCGCTGCCGCGACGCCAGGGAGCGGGCGGCCTAACGCATTGCCCGTTTTGTCCTCTTTTGATCCGTCGTGGATGCGACGGTATCACGGAGGACTCTGCGTCCTGCCGGGGAGATCCTTGCTCCTTACTTCCATGCGAGTGGCCAAGGGTCGCTAGTCGCTTTGTGGTGACACAATACTGCGCAAGGCTGACCTAAACTACGAATGCGACCGAGTGACGAAGCAGCCCATTCCGGCAGCGCCAACGCTCAAATCGAGCAAAAGCATCCACTCAGATGTACCAGACTGCTGACACGTCACTCATCTCTAGGTTTCCCCGCAAGCGGCCAGGGATGACTGGCGTTTGCTGGCGTGCCTTCCCCGAAGCACAACAGCCCGACAGCGCCTTGGGAGACATTCTTGGTATTGAAATTACCATCCGGAGCAGAATCTAACGCGGTTTGTCATCCTCATCAGACAAGTGCGCCAAACTTGATGCTCTAGTTCGAGTTCTCAGCATGAAGCAAGCCGTTCTTTGATTTCCATGAAATCCGGGAGCGGCACGCTTTTTGTCTCGGGTGATTGACCGTAATATTGCCAGCGCTCAAAGATCGAGCGACCAAAGCCTTTGATTTGCCGGCCAGAATTCATTCGGTGTACCCGACTGCAGAAAGTGAGTGTGTGGGACCAGAACAGATAATCTACTAGATTGACGTAGCATCATCGACTTGCTCAGACCGGCGTACCGTGGCCAGGATTGAGCTGCCGATATGCACTTCATCAGAATCGTCGTTTCTTCTTTGCGGGGCCTGCCGCAGTCTTCTTTTCCAATTCCTGTTTGAGCTCCTCCCTTTTGCGATCTGCCCGCTCTTGAGACGTCTCTCGCACCTGTACCGTCCCTGATGGACTTTCCGCACGCCCCGAGGTTCGGCCGCACCAGATCTTTCCGCTCTCCGTACTAGATGCAGTTGCTTCACCGCCGATTCGTCCCAATCTTTTGGGCCTGGCGCTTTTCGCTACAGATCCTTCTTCATCCAATGATGTGGCTGGTACTTCGCTATTTGATTTAGGGGCAGATCCTCCAATTGTGCCGATGACGCGCGACTTCTGACTTGGCCGGCCCTTGGGTGATTCTGGTGGCAAGCACGTGGATGGCTCTCGTTTGAGCGCCGCAACTTGTTCGTCACTGTCCGAAGCTTCAGAGGCGGTCTCGCTGTCATCTTCCGCCTGGTGTAGTGCAGAGCCCCTTAATGATGGGGATCGAATGGGCCGTGCGGCCAATCTCTCTTCGCCATCTGTGGCTTGCCGAGGGTTCGGGCTTTTCCTGGTTTCAAATTGCCGACCGTCGTCGGACAAAGCGGAAGACGGCGCGTCTTTTGCGACTCTGGCATTATCCTTGCCTACTGTGGAATCATAATATGTGGCTTCCTCGACAGTCCCGGGACTGCTGCTTGCAGGTAGTCTGAGGTGTGGTGGAGTTGATTGAACTTGAAAACTATCGTCATTGTCACTCGGGCCACCTTGTGAGAAAGACGCATTTGGTCTGTCGGCTGGAGCCGGCTCACTTGACGAGGGCTTCTGCCCGGACACGGGGGTTGTGGCTTTGAAGGCTCGCCACCAATCGTCCTGGGTAGGGGAGATATCAAATCCAACATAGATTTGAGGAGACAGTTCGTTCTTGCCGAAAACACTGCGAGCCAGCTGGTCCACGGTCGTGAACTGAGGATCGTCATTTGCAAGCTGCTCCCTCCAATCTCGCTCATTAAACGGGGCTAGTCTCTTGACTCTTTCCTCAGCATCGGATCGTGTAACCTTTTTACGGCCAGAGAGTGACGTAAATACGTGCTCCAGCCCCGTCCCCGACTTTTCGAGACCGTTGATGAGTCTGGTAATGATGGCATCTTTTGATCGCACCGTTTGTATCAACGATTGAATTTCCCGCGACTTATCGGATTGTGCTTGAATGAGTGGGAAAATCAAAGTCGATGCGAGTGCTGATGACTGTTGTTTTGCCAAATGTATCGGCCACTTCAGAGGACCGATGCCCGGCAACGGACATGTCATTTCGATAGTGATGCCGTCTTCTCCGGCATTGGCTGGAACCGCGGGCGACAATGTGATGCTTGTCGTATTGTGATCAGGTTGGCAAGTGTCCAGGGCTGCTCTCAAGCACGACAGGAGCTTGGCCATGTTCTCCGGCGTGTCACTGGGATCAATGCAGGTGTTCTCACTCCAACCCCTTAAGCAAATGGCTTTTCTGTCCAGGGACTCTGACCATACATTTGCCAGGTCACTTACACGGACAGTGTACGATGATGGTCCTGTTTCGACGGCTGCCAGAAGCACGGGAACGCCACTTGGGGGCGGAACGGGCAGTGGACGCCACATGCCCGACTTTGCCACACTCATGGATGAAGTTGCCTAATTCGTTCCTCAGTGTTGGAGACGACCGGTCTACTCGCGGTAGGGACTGGATTCGTACGAGACGCAAGCGAGGCGAGATGTAACTGGCCGAGCTTCGGCGAATACAAGCTTGAGGCCTGACGCTTGGGGCCATGCGACGAAGACTCGTGTCCAACAAGGAGGTCTGTGTCAATGATTCGGTGGAAATTGTGTGCCAAATGGATCCGTGGTGAAGTTTCAAGAGGCCCTTCTTCATAGGTGCCACAATATGCCCTGCTCTAAAGAGTGAGTGCCGATCCTCTGTACGACTCTCGGCACGATTGGAACCGGCAGACAGACACGTCAGCCCCGTGTGATCGATATTTTGCCTGATTGGCGAGACGGAGCCACGTCCACCTGTCAAAGAAGAACCGCCCGCTGTGGATTTTTCGCTGGCACGGGGGTCGGCCAACGCATTGCCTTGAGGTGGTCGTGATCAAGGCGGCGGCATAATAATGGGCGTGGTGCTTTAGGCATTCACAAGGACTCGGCGCGTCGCGACGAAACGAAAAATCCGGACAGAAACAGACACAGGCAGGTAGGGGTGTGCTGCCCCGCGGGAAGTGAGGGCGTTGCAGCATCGACCCACGCAACGGGCAGAGCTCGACGTCGTACAGTACAAAGCGCGCAGCGGCCAGGTGGATGCCAGTCACCCGCCAGCTGTCTGTCTGTCTGGCCCGCGTGAATGGCCGGAGCAGTCCTGTCAAAACCCCATGTACTGTAATACATAAGCAGGTATACCATGCCACCAATCCTCCCAGGAAGGATTTCCCCGATCAGTCACAGCGAAAACCCCATGTGCCCAGAATCGGCAATTTGCGAATCTGGCCTGACACCTCGGGCCCACCAGCCCTGTCACGGCGTGGGAGAGACGCTTTTTGGGCGGCCGAGACCCTGACAGAGCTACAGGCAGTACGTCACCCGCGAGCTGAATTGGACCTTTGGCGTGCATGAAGGCCTTTGGATCACGTAGCGTCAGTCGTGCCATTTCATCGGTGCTGGAGGGGAGTTTGCAGACAAAATAACAGACTTCCAAAAACCCACATTTTAACCTGTCTCTCGCCTTGTTGTATAGCCCCGAGCAGCATGCTGGCAATTTGCAGCGTGTGTCCACTATCGAGCAGGCCAGATGGCGCCTCTAAATTCGATCGCAGCGCTGGTCGTTGAGCACTCCCCCATCGGGCTAACACCACGCCATGCCATCATCGACGCGGCTGCCGCAAAACGAAGCCACCAAACGGCGACGCACCGCATTTCTTGACGTTCAGGCCTGAAAATTCCATTCTCCCAAAGTTGCGCGCCCAAAAAGTTGTCCGTAAACGGCGAATCATTCAGAGACCTGATTAGATGCAATTGGGTCTTTTGCGAGGCCCTGCAGCTCGCTGTCTATTTCAAACGTTTCCAGCTCTTGTGCCTCTCCAGAGCTACCTCTCCCCGTCGGACAGCTTTCGAAAGCTTCACACATCAGGGCGCTGCCGCGCATCTTCAGTCACGATGCCGGCAAAAACTTCAAAACGCAAGTCTGCGAGCCCATCGATGACCAACGGCTCCAAAGCCAAACGAGCAAAGACGTCAAATGGTCTCCGCGAGCCACACCCGCTGGCGGCGGAAGCTGAAAAGCACAATATTGTTCTGCGCAAATTCTATCCACCGGAAATGAGCAATGCCAGGGCTCGCGCCTACAGCGCGGATGAAATCCCGCGCCCCATCGAAGATCTATTGTCTGCATTGCAAGACACGGCTGCAGATCGCAAAAAGATCGACGTCAAAGATGCTGTCATCCACTGGTACAAGATGGACCTGAGATGCTCCGACAACAAGGCTCTCGCATTGGCGAGCGAAAAGGCTAAAGAAGCCGGTGTGCCTCTGATTTGCATGTACATTGTCAGCCCGCAGGATTTAGAGGCTCACCTGACGGCTCCGGTTCGTGTGGATTTCATGCTGAGAACGCTCGAAGTCCTCAAGACGGACCTCGCGAAGCTAGACATTCCTCTTTACGTCGAGACGGTGGAGAAGCGAAAAGACATTCCAGACAGGATACTGGAGCTCATGGAGAAATGGGGTAGCCGGCATCTCTTCGCCAACATGGAGTACGAAGTGGATGAGTTGCGCCGCGAGGCTGCCATGGTGCGAGATTTGGCAGAGAACGGCAAATCCTTCGAAGTCGTCCACGACACCTGTGTGGTCCCCCCCGGGCAGCTGCAAAGCGGTTCGGGAAAGCAATACGCTGTCTACTCGCCCTGGTTTCGAGCCTGGATTGCCCATGTACATGCCAACCTGGATTTGCTGGAGCTTTTCGAGCCACCAAGCACGAACCCCAGCTCTGCCAGAAAGGCCTACAAAGATCTGTTTGACTGCCCCATCCCAGAGGCCCCTGCGGGCAAGCGATTGAGTAAGGAGGAACTGAAGAAGTTCGGTGCACTGTGGCCACCTGGTGAACACGCTGCGGTCGAGAGGCTGCATAAGTTCTGCGAAGAGAAAGTGGGAGAGTATGGCAATCAGAGAAATATCCCATCCCACGAGGGTACCTCCAATCTTTCGGTTCACCTGGCCAGCGGAACAATCAGCAGTCGCACGTGCGTGCGAACGGCGCGCGATCGCAACAAAACCAAAAAACTAGACGGAGGGAACGAAGGCATCAAAGTGTGGATCAGCGAGGTTGCTTGGCGCGATTTCTACAAGCATGTTCTCGTCAATTGGCCATACGTCTGGTAAGATTTCTGCTCGGTCGTGTGACGTCCAGCTGCTGACAATGCATGCAGCATGAACAAGCCTTTCAAGCCAGAGTATTCAAACATTACCTGGTCATATGACGAGGACCACTTCAAGGCGTGGTGCGATGGAATGACAGGTTTTCCCATCGTCGATGCAGCCATGCGGCAAGTCAAACACATGGCGTACATGCACAACCGTTGTCGCATGATCGTTGCCTCATTCCTAGCCAAGGATTTGCTCATCGATTGGCGTAAAGGTGAACGCTTCTTCATGGAGAATCTCATTGACGGCGACTTTGCGAGCAACAACGGTGGCTGGGGATTCAGCGCCAGTGTCGGGGTCGATCCTCAGCCTTATTTTCGCATTTTCAATCCTTTGCTACAGAGCGAGAAATTCGATCCTGATGGAGACTACATTCGCAAATGGGTTCCCGAGCTCAAGAACCTCAACAGTAAGGAGATTCATGATCCATACGGACGTGGCGCCGGGGCAAAGATCAAGAAATCGGGATACCCAAAGCCAATCGTCGTTCACAAAGAGTGTCGAGATCGAGCGCTGAGCGCCTACAAAGAAGGCATAGCAAACGGCATGTAGTGGTGACGCGTGGCATAGTATGCTATTTGTCGGGTGTTCGTTCGTCATGTTCTGGGTCATGTAGAATCAATAATGTAAAATGCGCATGTCTGACCCGTATCTGTACCATGATGCAATGCTCAGTCAACACAGCTTTTTGAAGGCCAAATGTCAATCTGCGGCATGGAGACCATCGCAGTGATCTCTGAGTCCCCGGACAAAGAGAATATGTTTTTCACAACTCCGGGGAAACGTGACAAGCCGGGGATAATATAGTGATCCAAGTCAAAAACCTCTCACTGCGAACACTGTCAGGTAACCGCAGGGGATACGCTGCGCCGTGATCTTTTGATTGTCCTTGAATTTCCCATCCTAGTTATGAGCCTTTCGATACTTGATCTGCTATATGCTGCCAACTTGGAATCCGGAGCCATGCACATTTTTCATGCACGACTCGGTGCGCGGTGCTGCCATAAGTCTCGTCGTTCGCGTCTATCGTCCCTCTCGATGCTTGGCTTCTGCAGGTTAGAAGAACCTGTCCAGCCTCCCTTTCACCCGCCTTGAACAAAGAAAACACGGCTTTTCGGATTATCGCTGGGCGCTCCAAACATTCTTCAACAGGCCATCGCGCTGGGCCAGGCGATTTACAGCGTCGTCGGACTCGCCCATGGCGCGGACGAAGCCACAGAGGGCATAGACGTGGTTCTCCCCCGGGACGGCGCGGCCGTTCTCGTCGACCTTTGCGATTGAGATTTGCACCGAGCCATGATCCTTGGCTTTGATGATTCGGTTGGTGGCAGAGCACTTGCGGGGGATGTAGCTGGTAAGAAGGAAGAAGTATTAGCATTGACAGGCTCTCCGTTCTGCGGGAAGCGACAAAAAAAACGTACAGATCCACGATTTCGCCACGGTCGTTCTCCATTGTGTCGGCTTTGATAGCGTCGTCTGAGAGTGCAAGGAAAGGGGAACGTTGACAATTACTGCGGCCACTCACGAACAGGCCTCTGAGAAAACGCCGTGCGAATTTGATAATTTCGTGGGGCAGGAAGGGCTTGCTATGTGTCATGTGATAGGTCACCTGATGACGCGGAGCGTTCGTGCGCCGTCCCGAATACCCACTTCGCACTCACGCGTTGTACCGCATCGTGGCGATAGCCAGCAGCGCATTGCATTGCGCGGGAATCTCGTCTTCTTACCACAATTCGGGTGTTCATTAGGGTCTTGAGATGCGCTTGGCGCACTCAGGACCGTTCTCGTCTGAATATGGCGTCCCCTGATGTCTTTTTGTCATCGCCGCCTCGCACAGCGAGGCACTTCGTCATACCTTCGTCATCCCCAGATCTACCATCCGTGCAGGACTTCTTATCTTCGAAGCTCAGGCGACCGGCTGTGAAAAGTGGCAGCCGGGCGATGCCTATCCCAGACGATGCGCCCTCCACATTCACCAGCGCGCGAAACCTGTGGAAGTCCGTACAAGTCTCTGAGATCCACGCGCAATCTGAGGATCATCCCATTGAAGTTGATGACAGCGAAACCCCAACGCCATTTACTGCGTCAGCATCGTTATTGGAGCCAAGGCCAAGACAGAGACGGCAAGTCCAGATCCAGGAGGGCAATGGGCAAGGGAACGCGGCAGAAATGGTGAAGGAAAAATCCGAACAGCCGTGGAGGAAGTTCAAGCCCACAACGCCAGACAGGGCAAGCCGTTGCGAACCGACTGCAACGAATACCACATCTAGTGCGGCGCCGGACATTTCGAAAGATGCAATCACGTATTTGGCGGATTCTCCGGAACAAGCGCCGCCGCTATCCGCGCCCCCAGCATCGCCGCCGCTTCACCTCGCTCCAGTCCGGAGACAGGACATTTTGGAACCTCTCCTGTTGGAACCTGCAATGACACGCAGGAAGGACTGGACGCCGCCGCCTCCACAAGTCGATTCCCTCCCCCAACTGGACTCTTCTCCGCGTGAGATCGCTTCTACAGATTCCAAGGCCCCAGATCGCCAAGCGTCTTTCGGCAACATGATATCTGGCTTCAGGTGTGCCGGTGCTGCAGCATTTGAGACTGCGACGCTCATCAGCGCCGTTCCGGCTGTCACGAAGAGAAAGCTCGATCATGATCAAGTTGAAGAAACGATTGTGGACGGCTGTTCCGTCTCACCGAAACCGGTCACGAAGTCAAAGCCCAAAACAAGTCGGAAGAAGCCGAGAACCATCACGTCTATTGCTACTGCTGCGTACAAACCGTTGACTCAACCTGATGACGCGGATGAGCCACAGGAGCCAGCTCTACCAACAGCGTACTGTCCGACAACGCGAGACGGGTCCAAGCTAAAAGCTCGCAAGCGGCCGTCGAAGACCAAAAGGAAGGCTAAGTTACCAGAGCCAGTGTTATTCTCTCCCGAAACCGCATTAAGGCAGGTTGCGCATCAAGATTTCGTATTTGGAACATCCAGCCAGCTGGCAGGCGAGCATTCGCCAACATTTCTGAAAGATCTGCAACGGGCCATGGCAATGTCTAATGAGCTGGACACTGTTCAATGCATCGAGCCGCTGAATAGCGACGCCATCGAACCTCCTGAATCAAGGCCGAAGTTATGGAATGCGGCTACGCGGGACGCTGACGGAGACCTGTTCGATCTCGAAGTAATCAACCTTACGGAGACCGATTCAGGTGCAGCACGTGCGAGCAACAGTCAAGATCCCTTCGGATACGTCAGGGGCGATGAGAAGCATAGCTCATCGCTGCGAACTGATACAGTGCAGATTTCCACAGGGACAGTCGCGTTCATAGACATTTCGGAAACGCCTGTGAAAGCTGCAGAGCTTGCGCCTGGGGGGAATCCGAAAAATTCAGAGAAGCTCACGTCGCGCAATGCTGTTCTGCCGTCTCAGCAGACATCAAGTGAGACTCAGCCATCTGAAGGGGCTGACCTCCCACTCTTCTCTCAGGCTGCCTCATGTGCTACAGCAGAGACCGAGCCTGTTCCAGGAAATGAAAAACGACCTCCTCCAGTGACGTTTGAGCACTTCACTGACGCGCAATTGGCCAAGGAGGTTTCCCGTTTTGGTTTCAAGCCCATCAAACGACGGTCTACCATGATTGCTCTGCTCGAAAAATGCTGGCAACAACGGAATGGTATAGCAGCATCGGGTCAGGTCAGGGCGAAGTCTGCTTTCGCGCCATCGCAGAGAGCTCCGCCCTCAGGATCTCCCACGACGAAGCGGCCTCGAGGTCGTCCGCGCAAGAACTCCAGCGAGGATGTCCCCTTGCAAGAGCCTCCCCCATCCGCGCAGGCACCGCAAACGCCCAAGCGACCGCGTGGTCGACCAAGAAAGCAAGTGGAAGCCAACCCATCGGAGCCGCGGACCCCAGTTGGCAAAAGAGCCCGCGCTCAAAGTCAACACCGAAGCGTCACGCCTCAGCAGCACAATCAGGGTGCAAAAGTGATCGAGATTGCCGACTCAGAGTCCGACTCTGTGAACGCGCTCTGCCCATCACCCGACTCAAGCCCTTCCTCAATACTTTCTTCTCCAGGAGCAGTTGACTTGGCCAAGTCGATGAATGGAGACACGGAAACATCCGTTATAGCGGCGCCCACTGACGCCCAACAAGATCTATTTGACTGCATTACGAAAGCGGTAACGACTGCTCCTCGCACAAATGACGTTTCTCAGCCTTCTTGGCACGAAAAGATACTCCTTTACGATCCCATTGTGTTGGAGGAGCTGGCTGCCTGGCTCAACAGCGGACAGCTTAGTCGGGTCGGGTTTGATGACGAAATCAATCCAGGCGATCTCAAGAAGTGGTGTCAATCAAAGAGTATCTGCTGCTTATGGAAGGTGAATCTGCATGGCAAAGAGCGGAAGCGTTATTGATGGAACGGCCGGATGACATGTTGATGATGAAACGAAGAATTCATTTTGGATAGCATACTCCTGGCGGCGGCGCAATTGGACATTAGTCTTTGTATATAATTGGCTAGTCAAGCTCTGAACACTCGTATATAATTATTCGTTCAATTGGTATTGGAAGCAGCAAGGAAGCGAGCCAAGCTGAGGCTAGATAAACCTTCCTCGGGAGAGCCGAAGTGGCCACGGAGGACGGAGCGGGCGGCAAGCGGGTCCGGGCTCCGTTCGAGGCCAGTTTCAATCCCCTTCACTCCGTCAATCCGTGCAGGGGAGCCTCGGCTTGTTGGTTCGCCCATCCCCACCACCAAGAGTTAGCCCTCTAGGCATGTGGCTTCGGGAAACGCGATTCGACTTCATTTGCGCTGAAAAGGCGCCGAGCTGGCCGCCGATGCGTTGCCTGCTTCGCGCCGTGCCAGGGCGCTTTGCCTGCCGTAGCTCCTTGCTCCCCTGCGGAACATCGTCTACGCTTCTTCTCCCCTTGCCACACTCATCATTCGTGCAGCGTTCAAGACACTCAACATCAGTATCAATGGGCTCGCAGAGTGCAGAGGCGAAAAGCTCTCCGCGCGAGGTGCCAGAACCGAGACCCAGCTCATCCGTCCTCCTGCTATCGCCTTCCAATGAGATTCTGCTGCTTCACCGCGTCAAGACGTCCACGTCGTATGCCTCGGCCCATGTGTTTCCTGGCGGTAACCTAGATCCGTTCCACGAAGGCCCCTTACCAGAGCCAGCCAGCCCGGAAAGACATCGCGATGGCCCAGCGTACAGGATGGGTGCCATCCGAGAGACCTTTGAGGAGACTGGTATACTATTGGCGAGTAGGGACGGCGCACTGGTCAATTTGCCTTTGCACGAGAGGGACAAGGCCAGGAAGGAGATTCACGAGAACAAGGTCAAGTTCGGGGACTTTCTAGATTCGATCGGTGCTGTTGCCGACACGGGTATGCACCATCGCCTCATTATTTTCTTTTTTTTATTCGTTTCCTTTTTCATATCATCTCCCTTGAGCTGCAACTGACGTGATGAACCTCTCTTCTCTTTTAACCCCCTAGCTGGCCTTTTACCCTTTACGCGCTGGATCACACCCGCCAACAACTACAGCAAACGTTTTACGACGCAAATGTATCTCTACATGCTGCCTGTCTCGCAAAGGGGCGTCCCATCTCAGATGCACGTGCCTACGCCCGACGGCGGTGTCGAGCACACAGCCGCTCTCTTCGCACCTGCACAGACGTTCCTCGAGCAGGCCGCGGGAAAAGCCATCATCCTGTTCCCCCCGCAGGTCTACCTCATGACGCTCCTGACCAGATTCCTGACCGGCCACGCTGTTGACGTCGAGGCCAGCACGCTGCATTATATGGGCCAGAGGAAAAAACTGCTACGCTTCCTCAGGCACAAGCTCACGGCGGAGACCGACGCCGGCAAAAGGCACCGCACGGCAAGCATACTGTGGGGTGACAAGGTCATTTGCCCATATGCCATCGGATACAGGGAGCAGGAGAAGAGAGCCATCATGGCCCTGGACAAGGCGGGACCTGAGCTGAAGGGAACCACTGACGGCGGTGATTGGGAAAGGGTAGTGCTGGTCAGGTTTGGCAAGGGTGGGCCGTCGAATGTCGAGGTTCGACTGAGGGAACAGGTTCTGGAGGAGCAGAGGAGAATGGAAAGCGAAGCAAAGTTATAGCAGGCTCAGCTCAGACGGACGTGCTGACAAGATCAGCACTGTTGAGGTTTCATGAGAAGCATGTACGGAACGTTTCATGTCAAAAATTGCACAGCCGACTGGCCTCAGTAGCATGTACATCGGGGCCTTTTATACCGTGACGGAATAGCATACAGAAGAACGCGGGAACGGCGAGATACATCAGGCAGACACCCGGCCTCTGGACCCGTGTCGCTATAGCCTCGCGCATACTCCCACGGTATTTGACCGGGATTCCGGCTGTGGATGGTGCGCATACCAAAAGACCCGAAACTCGACACCTCCTGCGTTACCTCACGACCATGGGCATCATTTCCTAAGCAGCCTGTTGTCGTCGAAAAGGTAGCGAAAGCTGTTTGATGTCGGTGATGCCCAAACCCTCGATCCGTCCCACGACCCACGTGCCCAGCAATTTATCCCCACGCCAGGCATGCACCCTGACGGCTGCCGCGCTCGTCGTTTCCGTTTTGACTTTGGCGCGGGGAATGTCTCCAGGCGGCGACTGAACAAGGTACTCGCCGCCAGATTGCACAATATCCCGCGACGTGATTGCAGTTGGGTCGAAGATCTCGGTTCCCGCCGAGAAGGCATACGACAGCAGGAGATGTGTCGCCGGATAGAGAAGATCGGTGTCGAGCGCCGACGGGAGCCGCACCGTAAAGCGCAGCGGCGACGTTGCTGCGTCTGGAGACTGCACAAGGGATGACTCATTTACGGAAGATGACGCATTTTCAGACTGACACGGAAGGGTGGGGGGTGTGAAGGACTCGACCACAAGACTGAACTTTGCCATGATAACGAGAGCGCGACGATTCTAGCTGGTATTGCTGGTTTGATTCGTGATGGTCGAGAGACCATCGAGGGTTTTATAGAGGATGGCCAAGGCTATTGATTCTGATTGAACTCATTCCTGACCTCTCGTCAGCAAACTGATCTTCAGAGCTGACACACATCGTCTGAATCAATGAAATTGTGCACGTCCGCGCTGCTCTGGTGATTTGACCGGGATAGCAGCTCCCATCCAGTCAATCCGAGCCCAATTCGAGTGGCTGCCTGCTCCCTCTGAGCCACTAACCATCCGGGCTCGATGATGACACGAGTAACTCAAATTTCAAGACTGGGTCGCAGGAACAGATCTCACGCGGGCTCTCATCTGCAGAGAGAATTCTTGCAGCGCGTCGCCCATTTTGAGATCCAGAGTGGTAATCGTCGAGAAAACACACGAACTTAGGTCAAGAGCAATCGCCTCGCGTGGTACCCTGATTAATAATTACGCCTCCCTTGCGTCATCATCTATTCGCCCAGGGCCGTCGGATCAGGTTCACTTCTCAAAAATACACACACAGAACCTATGAGGAATACCTGATGCTGGCACTGGATGTCAGGGTCCAGTCTAAATGCAGGGTAGTAGTGATGGACCCTCGTGGTGCGGGGCGCACAAGCGAGATCTTTGCCACCAATTGCGTGAATCCTTGAAAGCAGACCATCCATGTTCATCCAGGATGCGTCTACATGCAGCACATTCGCTGGAGCAACTGGCAAGCCAGCACGACCCAACCGTATGCAGCAAAGCATTAGACCAATCTTCGCCGTGCAGAGATGTATGCGAGCGCTTAGGCGCAGGCGCTTGGGGTGCGTTGGTTGGCTGACAGGGATGCTGAGAGCGTTTGAGCAAGTTTTCTCCAATAGCCCATTCCAGCCGCATTCTTTGTGGCCAAAACTCTCACGTTTATCAATCTTGATTCGGCAAGGAGCCTCGATCGATGCACGTCGACCACGTTCAGGGCATAATTCTCTGGATGGCAAACACCCCGGCAGACGAAGGGCATCTCCATCGACAGCAGCCTGCCGCCCCCATTGCACCGTTCTGGTCCAGACCCTTCCCTCCAATATGCACAGACATGTAACCCTCCGCAGGGCTGGCAGCCTCATGGCGCCAATGAGAGGTTGCATGGCAAACGAATTGGGATAATGTGCTCAAATCCTAATCCCATCGTCCCCGCCTCCACCAAAGATATAAGATTGGGACTGGGCGCACAATTACCGGTCGTGGAGCAAGGGACTGCAGTATCAACGTACTGACCAAAAGGACTTCAACATGCTTTCCAAGCTCCTGCTCGCCTTGGCCGCCGTCAGCGGCACGTCCGCTCACTTTGGCATCACATATCCGCCGTGGCGATTTGACACGCTCTCAGAAGCCGGCGAAGCCAAGTACAGCCAATGGACATACCCTTGTACGTGAAACAAACCTTGTTCTTAGTGCGCCGCGGGCTCTGCAACTGACGCGCAGAACAGGCGCCGGAGTTCCCTACCAGGCCAATAATGTCACGACCGACTGGCCCACAGGAGGTGGCTCTCTTAAGCTCGAGCTACACCATGCCTGGACATATGTCTTTGTCAATCTCGGGCTGGGAACCAATGTAACCAACTTCAACGTCTCGTTGACACCGCAATTCTGGAATGTCACTGGCAAGGGGTCACTCTGCGTCGACAAATTGGCCGTGCCGGTCAATGTTTCGGACGGTGCCTTGGCCTCACTGCAGGTGGTTACGGTCGGCGACAGCGGCAATGCACTGTATAACTGTGCTGATATCCGCTTCAAGAACGATGCCAAGACACTAAGCAACTGCACCACCACCCCCGGCATCAAGGTAAATTTCATCAAGGACCAGACTGGCAACGGAAGCACATCTGGCAATTCTTCCACGGGAGGCAGCAGCAGCGGCGGCTCCAACGGCACTTCTGGTAGCGGTTCCAACCAGGGCGGTGCTGGAGTCGTGGACGCCAACATGTTGGCTTTGTTCACGGTCGTTGCGTTGGCTTCCGGCCTCGCAATGGGCCTGTGAGCCAAGGCAAGCGAAGATGGACGAGTTGAGAGAAGAAAAAAAAAAGGGGGAGGACGTTGGCTCCGCGATTGACTCTGCAAGCGCCGCGACGATCTCGAGGCCATAAAATTGCCGAGTGAGCTGACCAGAGCCACGAGGAGGTAACAGGTCTCTTAATCATGTGTCGATAGCTTCATAAGGAGAATTGTTCACGCATATCCGGCAGCGTATGTGACCTGGCGAACCAGGCATCGAGAATAACTTGGCAATCGGTGACGTCAAGTAGCATCCGACCCATTTCCCCAGATTCGCATTACTGGGCCTGCCAGATCCCGTGACTGGCTCTGAAGCAATTGCGTGTCCAAAGATCCCATGGCAGGCTCCTCTCCAGTGCACTGCTGACTCACCGGCAACCACGGGAATTCGTTTCTCCCGAGATGTCCCCTTTGTGACCTGGAGGTGGAGAGACATGTTGGCCTGCAGACGAATATACGACTGGACTCGAATCCGTCAGCAGGCCTGGGGCCCTCCATGTCTTCAACACCTGGTCCCCCCGCTCACGCTGACAGCCCATCACAAGGCCTTTGGACCGCGCCACTGCCCGCAGCCCCCTTGCTGGACTTGAAATATCTTTGCTCGTTTGTCCTCGTCCTGGCCTCGAATTCTTCTTTCAATTCTCGCTTCCTTTTTCCCCCTTCCCTCCCTCCGATGTTGTTGATTCCCGACTCGAGACATCGATATGACTCGGACACTGGCTCACTACGAGCAGGCGAGCCCGCGTTGAGCGTAAGCAAGCTGCACCCCGACATTTGTCCAGCCCGTCGCACTGCCGAAACAACGGGGTGGGACATTTGATCTCAGCGGTGGACGCGCACGTGTAGTCGAGGTCTAACGTGGCTCTACGCAAAAATCCTGTGCAGACCGTTCACTGCCACGACAATCGAATCAATCCAGGAGGCCGAGAGTTGTGCGAACGGAAAAGGCAAACACCTCAAAAAAAGTCGAGGACGCGCCCCGGGACGCTTGCACGAAGTGGTGGCAGATCGTACCCAGACCAGACGTCCGTGCCCCCCCCCCAAAGTCCCCCAATCCACCAGGACTAGCACTGTGTCGTCCCGTACTTCATGAATGACAGGCGCTAAAGTCGCCAACGGGACCGCTAGACTCTCCCGCCCCCCCCCCCC
>JAPFUF010000452.1:0-44492 GCA_030780645.1 Aschersonia sp. MBC 508 | reverse complement strand
GGGCAGAGGGGAGTTATCCATCGATTCAGGACCCGTTGGTCCTATACGACATCCTGACTCCTGTTTCCGATTGTTCATACAGCAAGGAAAAGTCCCTCAGCATCGTGACCGATCGTTTGGAGCTTGCAAGAATTGTCGTGCGCAATGGCAACCCCCCACAGCCCAACGTCGATCCCAGAAGTGTGGTGCCCGGATGCTGCGGCAAAGTATACTAGCCTTCAACTCATTGCGGCCTGTCACGCGTCAAATAGGGCGCACAAGCTGGCCCGCGTCGGGAATCTGGGGCCAGACTGGGGTAGTGGCAGAAACTGGAACCTGGGTAGATTCGAGTATATTGCGTTTGATCAGGGTTGAGCTTCTCGAGAGCGGTGGCGGCGATGCGCTTCGTCCTGCACATCTCCGTAATTGCGCCGAACCGAGTGCCAGCCATATCAGCAGAATCTCGGTCCAGAACAGGCCAGGGATCGCTCCGTGTAACGATGCGGGAAAATGAGCCCTCAACCCGACGATGGTACTGAGCCGT
The DNA here is from genome assembly GCA_030780645.1 of Aschersonia sp. MBC 508. Lineage (NCBI taxonomy): Eukaryota > Fungi > Ascomycota > Sordariomycetes > Hypocreales > Clavicipitaceae > Aschersonia > Aschersonia sp. MBC 508. The sequence goes on along the minus strand of JAPFUF010000452.1, from coordinate 43,969 downwards.
CAATCAGGCAAGCGGGTTTCCTTCCGCGCTGGAATCCGTCACACCATCTTCGATATTGCATCGCCCCATTGAACCGCCGTAAACCGTGCGTATGGCTGTTTCTGACATGTCGTCTATGTGATAAGGTTCTTGTCAGACGTCCGCACTCATCCGTCGGGTCTTTGGCGATACTCCGGGGGCAACCTCATCGGCCTCGAGCACTTTTTGTAGCACATCGCCTGGTCGTAGTCTGCGAGCGACAAACTCGATCAGGACCTGTGAGATCATCTCCTAGAAGATCGCGGCATGTTCCGAGATTCAACCCGTCTTCTGCTGTAGCGCTCAAAGAGAACGCGGCGTAACGCACGATGAAACAGAGCCAAACGGGATACTCTATGCATGCAGACCGTTCGGCGCGGAAGGCAACAGCGTGGCGGAAATAGGGGCTTGGAAGAAGAGCACGAATCAGCTTGCCGCAGATAGGTATTCACATAAAGGCATCGTCGTGATTGGAGCTGTCCTTTCGATGCGGACCTGGTAACGCCGAGGAGGAATCGTCTCCCCGTACCCCGAATGATATCCGCCCAATTGTGCCGAAAGGCCGCCCAGCTGCAGAGCTACTTGACCTCCGCTTCCGGATATATGATACCTCGCGTCGCAATGTACCGTGCCGGAAACGCCGTTTGACATCAAAGGAGCACTATGCTCAAAGGGGCCGTTGCTTCGGTTGATGAAGGGCAGGCTGGCCGTCTGAAAGCTGCCTGGGCCAGAGCGCGACAGATAAGGCATGATCGCCTGGCTGACAGATGAAACGCCACGTCTCCTTCATTCGACGACGACAGCCTGTGCCTTAAGTCGAAGGCAGGGCTTGCTCTGGCAGCAATATTGCCAGTTCGACAGGGCTCTCGAACTCTTGGCATCCATGGCCATCTTGGCGCCACGGCAGAATCTGCATCCGTCGACCGACAGCCGGAGAGTTTAGTAGAGATCTCATATACCAGCCGGTCACGCAATCTCTGCGTTCAGGACCCTTGATCTGCGAATTTCTCACAAGCGCAGACTGATTGCAGGCTCGCGTGTCCATTTCGTCTCTGCCCCCCTCCTTCTCCTCATTCAGTATCAACATGCCAGCTGGCGTTTTCCGCTTCAAAAGAGCACCGTTCTTGCTTCCTCAGGCCCGGCCCTTAACAGAAGAGCCGCCACAGGGAAGAAAACTTGGACCAATCGCTCAAGGGTTTGACACCACCAGCAGTAATATCTGGTCTACGGTGCCAACAATAAGCCGGCTCTGCGTCAATAGCCGAGCCGTAGACTCTGCAGTCTGTTATCGGTCGTGGTTCATTCAGGGGTAAGCTGAGGGGGATGTCTGTACTTTTTTTTTCCGTTCATGCCTTGCCGTCCTAGTATTGGATGCCTTACATGCCCTCGGGTTGCCTTAATCTTTGGGTTGGAGTGGTTGAAAGTCTCTCAGGACAATGAACCAACAACCGGCGACAGGAGCCGGGCGCAGCAGAGCAGCCGAAGCGAGACTGTAGTTCTCAGAAAACGTCCACTCAAAATGTCCTGCCTGAACTTCTTCAAATCGATCATTTGTACGCCAGGTTTCAATGCCTCTGACGGCTGGCAGACAGTCTCCCGAGTCACCGACATTTCAGTTGCGCGTGTAGATTGACGATGATTTCCAGCCCGTCCAGATATAGTACGCCGATGCGAGATATGATGAGGCGAGACAGGTCTCAAGAGCTTGCTTGGCGGCACATTGACATAAAACCTTCCCGCCTACTTCGTTGTCCTCCGAGAACAGTCGTATTCTGTCACCAGAAAGATTATCACCCGGGTGACATCGAAGTCAACGCGTGTGCCGCGTTGACATATTCTTTGAGGTAACAAACCTGGCGAGCCATGCAATAGTAGGGCTGGAGACGGCCGAACACCGGGCACCGATCATGCGACGATTGCCACCATGCTGCAGGATGTCAGTGAGTAAGCGGGCCGGCGGTAAGACCGAAAAATGGCCCTGAACACAGATGTACCGGTCTTTATGAACAATTTCCGGCCAGATAGATCCAGGGATGCAAGCAGCGGAAGCCCCTCTTCGACCAAGAAATAGGAGAAACCGTCATAAACTCCAAGTTCATCAACCGACTTGGGCCTTTGGAATGACAGACAGACTCGAGAGGCGAGCTTGTTTCCTTCCGGGCACTTCGAGGCTATAATTCTCGAGAGACTTGCTACTGTTCTTGCCGATCAATCAAGCGAGTATAGCCAACGCTTCCTGCCCGTGGCAGGCATGGACAACACTTGCTGAGATCGGGTTCGTGCAGAAGGAGAGAGAGAGAGAGAGAGAGAGCTGTCATGTCCAGCCCTCGAAACTCACCTTCAAAGAATTAGTTTTTTGGATCACATCACGGCCGAAAGGGAGGAATATTGAAATAGCCGTCAATCTGAAGCCCACGAATTGCCACCACAGCTTCAGCCCAAAGCCGGTTCACGGAGCTAGATCCTCAGCTGAATCACGTAGATACCACATTTCAAGCAAAAAAAAAAAAAAAAAAGTTGGGAAAAAGCTTGTGCCCGAAATTACTGGCCGTTCATGGCAAACTCCATGTACCATTTTCTTTTTCATCTCGCTGTGATGCAACCTGCCCAAGCAAGCCAGCTGATTGCAGTTGGTGAGGGTGGCAAGTGGATCCTGCCGTGCATGGAAACTGCCGGCTTCTCATTGGCCACGTGATGGCTGATTTTCTCGAGCCGCTAAATCACTTCATCATCATTCTCAATCAACATCATGGCGCGCCTCAAGTGTCGCCACAATCCCTTCTAGCCACAAATAAACCCGATCGCAATTTGACCAAGCTTTTCAGAAACCAGAGTCTGCATGCAGCTTATACCTTCAGCTTGTCCCGTGCGCACTACCCGCGAGCCGTCATCAGAAATACCCTGACTTCGGCACGTTTGATCTCAGGAAAAGCCCGCGATCCGAGTACGAACGACTTCAAGGTGGCTGCCTTCAGTAGCCTGCGGCCATCCGCACGAACGCCATCAAAAATCACATCATGTTTACGAGGTAGCCTCCATGCGTGCCGGGTGGCCAAGTGTCGGTACGGCACCGTTGCATCTCTCGACAGTCACAAAGCGGGCGAGCCGCCGCCGACGAGCGATGCGACCGCTCCAACCAATCGCCCATGGTCACTTCCAGTCTCAACAAAGCCGTCCGAGGCGTCGCAAATGTCATCGAGAGATCGAACGGGAATCCCTCCGCTATTGTTTCCATCGGTCCTCCTTCCTCGGGAAGCTGCGCATTCCCTTTCGGTACACAAGATCCATATCCTCGGCGAGGATGAGAGGTCCAAGTTCATCGCTCATGCGCTGTCGAGTGTATACGACTCAGTCGAGATGCTCAGTTGGAGAAATCAGCCATCGGCAAGATACCGGAATATTCAGAAAAGGCCGCCGAGTATACGCGGAGCTTCGCCCGAGATCGAGCCCAACCGGGTTGTTCCTAGACCAATCGCAGAGGCCGGGGACGCTCCAATTGACCAGTTGATTGTCACCGGACATGGGCACGAAGCTGCCAAGGCACTAGACCTGGTGAAGAGCCGAATTGACGAAAGAACAACGATTTGCCTGATGAACGAAGGCCTCGGCGTGCTCGAGGACGTGAGAAGGAAAGTCTTTGCCGGCGTGGAGAATTCACCAAGATTTTTACTGGGCCATATGAATCATCGGCTGGTCTTTAACCGTGCCTACGATGCAGTCACACAGCTCAAGCCAGGCCGGCTCATGGTGACAGAACCCAGATTGCCACGCATACGAGTCAATACGATGCAAAAGATTGAATCCAGTCAAAATCTGGTTCGCTCGGTAGCTCGGGTCAATGTCAGAAATCTAAAGCATTATTTGACTCCGTACGATCAATGGTTGAAATTCAAGCTGCCTACCATCCTCTTTGACGCCGTCGTCGAGCCAGTGTGCGTCCTTCTTGAGATGCCCTATCGAGGTCTACTTCAAAACCCTGGCGCACGGCGGATGATGCAAAGCCTGTTGGCTGAGATCACACTCGTCCTGGAGAACATGCCCGAGCTAAGGGGTTCAACTGTGGTAAGAGACTATCTTCACAGTAACAGCACCCAAAAGTTGGTTTACAACCAGATCTTGGGAAAGCGGTCGCAGCCGAGCCAGCTTTTAAGACGAGTCGAATACGGGCTGCCCACAGATGTGGAGTATCTCAACGGATACTTTCTGCGGCGAAGTCGGCAGCTGGACATCAAGATGCCCATGAACAGCATGGTCCGCGACACAATCAAGGCAAAGCATTCTCAAGCAATCGAGCGACTGAACTCGTTTGTTGCGGTCGAGGAGACGTCCATACCCAGTGAACTGTCGTTCAGGTACCGGACGTCACCGTGACACCAATCATTTTGTAAAATCTTCAGATAGAACATTGCGTAGTATGAGCGGGTTTTAATTGGAATTCACTGTTCGAGCTCCCCCGGGGAAGTCGCAAGTCTGGACTCGACGGTGCGACGTGAAATACAATTGACTTTTCTTGATGAAGACTATGACCCAATACTAAATCTATATTTACGACTTGTACTCGGCGGCAGCTGGGTCTTGCGCGCTCCCATCCTATTTAATCCACGCTATTTGGAGTAGCTCACGTGATGAGTCGCCTGTGCCCCTCTACACCAGCAAAAGGGTGACAGGTCGCGATGGAATGCTGCCCCTCCATCTCGAACCCGGAACTTGATTTGGGGGAAATTTCCACTCCGAAATGGCCGACTCTGAGCTTGATCAGGTATGCAACTCTGCTGCTTTTGGGGGGCCGCAATATCTGACCATTTGTGTCTTTGCAGATTCGAAAAGCTCGCCTGGAGCAACTCAAGGCGCAAGCTGGCGCAAACGGCGGCGGTAGCGGCGGCGGATCATCAGGAGCTGGCAGCGCAGCAGACCTAGAACGTCAAAGACAGTGCGTTGCTCCCTCCTGGCGGCCGTTTTGATGCCCTTGCATTCTATTTCTCCCCCTCTGTCTCTTTCTCTTCCCCGAACCTACTTGCCCTTCCTGTTTCCTCCTTCTTCCCCTTCTTCCACGAGAAAACCGCGTTGTATCTTTCGTGTGCATCGTGGCGCGTGCTGACATATGGAGAGCGCAGACAGCAAGAAGAGGCCCGACAGCACATACTCAGTCAGATCCTGCACCCGGAGGCGGCAGACCGCCTCGGCCGAATCCGCCTCGTCAAGGAGCAGCGGGCGACGGAAGTCGAAAACAGATTGATGACGCTGGCGCAGACGGGCCAGCTCAGGCAAAAGGTCACGGAGACGCAGCTCAAGGAGCTGCTGAATGCGGTGGCGGACAATCAGGAGAAGGAAAAGATTGTGGTGAGCAGACGGAAGGGGTGGGATGACGACGACGACGATTTGCTGGATCTGTGAAGGGAAGAGAAGGGGGTGAGAGGGGCGGCAAAGATCAGATACAACGACATAAGGGACGTTTCGGGGGGGAAACCGAGGCTGAGAAATTAGGTTTGATATCATGGAGAAAGAATGACGAACCAGCTTCTGGGCGGGAAAAGGAAAAAAAAAAAGTTGGTTTTCTGTCAAAGGGAACTGACTGAGATGGCGGCTCGCTCACGACACGACTGGCATGACTTGTACACAATACCAAAGAATTGCTCAATGGCTTGATTTCCTGCCTTTCCCCTTCTGAGGTGCAATGTACTGTCATTGTCTGCGCGCCCGCGTCTCGTCTGACAAGTTTCCTTCCCCCCCCCCCTGTTTTTGCGTGTCGTCTTCACATGCCCTTGGCCTTGATCTCCTCCAGCCTCCTGTTCTGCTGCCTCTCTCGCTTCCGGATCGTCCGCAGGTCCGGCGGCTGCTCGATGCCCAGCTCGGCCCGCAGCTCGGCCACGTCCCGCGCGAGCTGCTCCTCCCAAAAGACGTTAATGACGTCCCGGCACCGGGCGCCGTTCCGCAGCGCCCACGGCAGGTAGATGCTCCGGAACCTGGCGCGCTCGGGGGCCCTCATGGTCGCGGCGGCGAGCATGCTCAGGCCCGGCATGGGCAGCAGCGTGTTGGCCCACTCGAAGGCCTTGAGGGCGACCTCGCCCTCGCGCACGACCGGCAGGCCCGTGATGGCGTGGTAGAAGTCGTGGCACTCGCGGTACCGCTGCATGACGTACGCGCACTCCTCGTCGTCAATGTAACGCGTGGGCGCGCGCGTGTCGGGCGAGACGCCCTCGCGGTCGAGCCACGACACGTACGCGCCGCCCACTGAGGTGGCCGGCAGCCGGCGCAGGCGCGCGAGGTCCAGCGTCTTGGAGCTGAGGCGCGGTCGCAGCCGCAGGATGCGCCGCCCCGTCGGGTCCGCGAGCATGGTGTCGCGAAGGCGGTAGATGAAGTAGGGCGTGGCTGTTGACTCGCCCACCGTGGCGATGAGGTCTATTGTTTTCTCATTGTACCAGTTTGTCAGTCTTTTGAGTTTCAACCTCCTTATCATTTTCTCTACTTTCTTTTCATTTTCTTGTAGTTCTTGTCATTGTGCTGCCTGCCCTCTGCCTTTTCCTCCGTTCGTCTGGCCTTGATTCGAATGCGTGACGGAAAGAGGAAAAAAAAAAGGGAGAGAGAGAGAGAGAGAGAGAAAGAAAACGTCTCCGGGAAAAACTGACCAGCGCGGTACGGGTTGAACAATGCCATGACGCTGGACCCAATGGCCATGCTGAGCCTCTCCGTCTTTGTGAGCGGCACGTGGCCGGGATACTTGGGCGGCGGGCGGTTGAGCACGGAAAACGGCCGGCGCGAGCCCGAAGCGCATTTCGCGCACAGAGCCGAGCCGCGGGCGACGATGCGCCGAGCCGAGCTGGCAGCCTGTGTGCGTTGTAGTGCTGCGTCCATGCTAAGCTGTGAGCGCGCGGGAGGTTGGACGAGTGACGATGAGGAAGGCTGAGCTTGGCTTGTGGTGGGTGGTTTTATGTGGGGAGAGAGAGGGAGAACCAGACGTCAGTTCATCGTGGTGCGCTTCTCTTATCATCGACTTGAGGGGGATCAAGCTGCCGCAGAAGCAGGCTCGTAGCCCTGTACATTTCGTCCCTGTCTGGATTGATGATGACAGTTGCTGGTTCCCATACATGTGAGCTCGGTTCAAGCAATGCATGACCTCTGCTGCTCCCGTTCCGAGCGGTTCGACGATCCTTGTGGCCGCGGCCCAGCAGCTTGTCATGTCAGTCGGCATCTTGCGTCCCCACTGACTCAGTAAAAACGCTAAAATAGGAAATCTTTTTTCTTTAAGAAAAAAAGCCGTGCCATTCTACCGTACATGCGTCCTCTTTTTTAAACCCCCAAAAAATGAGTTTGAAGATTAATCTTTCCCCCTTCTCCCGTCTCTTCTCCAAGCGTCTCAGATTTTCTCTTCACAATCACATCGGCCAAACTATACCAATACTCAAAATTTTCTTCGAGCATCTTTACGCGTCTTGTTTTCACTTCCTCCCTTTCCCACCCACCCCCGGAAATATGGCAATCGAGATATAGTAGTGATGAGGATGAAAGCTCCACCCGGACTTGACATGAGAAATCTCACCCCTTCCTCCCTTCTCTCGCACCTATAATGGAAGCCATTGAGCGGCTGCTCGCCTGGGCGAAGAGCAACAACGTCACTGTCGATGGAATCGAGCCTCGAGAACTGCCCGGCAGAGGCATTGGTCTCGTAGCCAGCAAGGATATCGAGGTAAGAGACAGAGACAGAGACAATCACCCGCTTTCCCCCTCCCCCGCCCCAAAAAAAAGAAATACCGACGTGAAAAGAGAAGGAAAAAAAAAAAAAAGACAAGGCAGAAAATGAAGCAAGACACACCTCATTGATAACCCCTCCCAGGCCAACCAAGATATCCTCACCGTCCCTACCGCCGTCCTCCGCACCCTCGAGAGCACGCCCAGGCCCATCGTCCAACGGCTCAAGGGCGCGAGGGTCCACGCCATCCTCGCCGCCGCGCTCTGTCTGGAAACAGACCCGGCCTTTGACAGCTGGCGCGCCGTGCTGCCCTCGGAGGCCGCCATCTCGTCCTGCATGCCGCTCAACTGGCCCCCTGCGCTCCAAGCCCTCCTGCCCCCCAAAGCTCAGAGTCTCTTGTCCCAGCAACGCGCCAAGTTTGAGCAGGACTGGTCCCGCGTCTCGGCCGCGTATCCCGCCGCCGCCCAGCAGCAGCACCAACAGCACCAGCAGCAGAAGCGTCGCCGCAGTAGCAACAGCACCAGCAGTGGTAACGGTAGCGGCAGCGGCAGCGACAGTGGCATCAGCAGGTCTTCGTTCCTGTACGCATGGCACCTCGTTAACAGCCGCTCGTTCTACCACACGACGAAAAAGACGGAAAAGCTGCCGCACGAGGACCACCTGGTGCTGCAGCCGGTAGCGGACCTCTTCAATCACGCGCCCGACCATGCGCCGGGGTGCAAGGCGGCCTTTGACCGGGCCTCCTTCACCATCACCACGACGCGGCGCTACGCCGCGGGAGAAGAGCTGCTGATCCGGTACGGCGCGCATTCCAACGACGCGCTGCTGGTCGAGTACGGGTTCACGCTCGACGAGAACCCCTGCGACGAGGTCTGTCTGGATCAGTGGCTGTGTCCACTGCTCGTGGCGGCGGGGGGAAAGCAGAAGACGTGGTTGGAGGAGGCGGGCTTCTGGGAGAATTACATGCTGGACCAGGACACGGCGTGCTACAGGACGCAGACGGCGCTGCGGGCGCTGTGTCTGGAGTACGAGCAGTGGAGGGCGGTGCTGGACGGCGAGCGAGACGAGGATGAGGACCGGGATGCCGCGAACAAGATCCTGCTGCAGGTCTTGAGGCGGTGCGAGAAGGACATCAGAGGCAAGATACGCGAGGTGGATAGGTGCACTGAGGGCACCGAGGACATGAGACGCAGTCTGCGCCGCCGGTGGCTGCAGATGAAAGCGCTGGTCGTCATGACCGTCTCGCGGCTATCATGATAGCACCAGTCGCTTCCGGCCGAAGGTCACCGCTATCACCCACATAACTAGTACAAATCCAGATTTGTATTTGCTCGGGTGGCCCGGCACGATCTCCTCACCGCTTCAACTCGACACATCTGGTCGTACAGTTTCGAACTTCGTTCCCGAAGGCGGGTCTGTCCAATATTCGTCGGCCCCCTGTTTCATGCTAGCTCTGCTCCGCGAAAAGTCTAAAAGTACATGTCTGCAGCGTAACGGAAGACGGACTTGTGTCAATGGGAGAAAACTCAAAGAGGAAAAAACACGAAGCGGGGAAAAAAAAAGAAAAAAAAAAAAAAAGGGAAGGGCAAGAGCAAACGAAAAGCCAAGGCCAAGTTGGAGAAAACAAACGAGATCCACCTTGTTCTTCTGTTGACGTCCGAGTGTTTCGTCTGTTCTTCTCCGGCGAGAGCATCTCACTCTGGCCGAGGTCGCTTAGCTCCGTGAGGATTGCCCCAATCACCGCCGCCTCCGCCCTGGTTCTGTCCGAATCCGAAGCCTCCGCCAAAGTTGGGAGCCATTCCTTGGAAGCCTGGCACCACGTTAAATTTCATCCCTCCAGACAAAGAACCCGCGATGATGACTTACCAGGCATTCCACCACCCATACCCATCATGGCCATGTTCCCCGGCATGCCCATCGGCATCCCACCCATAGCGGGCATGCCCATCATGTTGCCGCCCCCCCTGTTGCCTCTCATGCCACCGGGCCCCCCTCGCATACCGCCGCCCATCATGTTGCCACGATTATTGAAGCCAAAATTACCGCCTCCCATGGGTCCGTTGAAACCACCAACTCCCATGTTGTTATTGCTGTTGAAGCCCATGCCATTGTTGTTGTTGCTGTTGCCATTATGGAAATTACGGTTGTTGTAGTTGTTTTGACCCATGCCACCTCGATTGCCGCCCGAGCCTCCGCGACCTCGGAAGCCTCCACCATAATTGCCACGGTCGTTGTTGTTGTAGGAGCCGGAGGGCTGAGGACGAAGTTGCTCTTTGCCCCTCATAGGAGCATCCTTTGGCAGCGTCTTGAACGGGTTCACATTGGCGTTCCAGTACGAAGTCGATATCTTCTTGGCAGCCTGTGCGCCGTCCGAGGCTAGCTTGCCCATGAAATGCTTTGCTGCGGTCGCTGCTTGGCGGGATTGAAACTCGATATATACTTGTCTGTGAATTGATAAGCATCAAACTCTCGGCGTGCCCAGTCAACGCGAAAAGTGCCTCCTTACGCTTTACTTTTGCCATTCACTTTGTGTTCGCTAAACGTCAAGTCCTTGACCTCATCCTCGCAGCCTGCTTCGCGTAACCACTTCCGGACGTCGTCATCAGTTGTCCACCAATGAAGCTCTGAGATCATGACGGCGGATGTGGCTGCCGGGTCAACAGGGCGGTCCTCTTCCGGTTTCCGTTTCACGCCTTGGCTCGTGCGCTCCTCGCCCTTACTCGAGTCGTCAATCTGCTCACTGGCTTGACCGCTCATTTGGTCGTCCGCACCATCCCCATTGTCGTGTTCTGGCAGATCGCCTTCAGCATCGTGCTCGACCCCCTGTTGTTCCGCTTGTTCTTCATTCCCAGCATCTCCATAGAAGTCAATCTCAAAGTCGGCCTCCGCCATTGCGTAGGATGTGTCGCTGTATAAAGTTTGAAATATGTCAGGGGATGGGCCGTGAGGCTGCGAAGTAACGGCCCCGTCCTACGATCGACAAGGTACGGTGCGCCAAAGCTGCTCTTGACATCATCGAGTTCTATTAGTGATGATACTTGCCGAGTTCTTCCAAAACTGTGTGCAACCTTTTAAAATACAGATCGTCGTTGCCAGTGCCGTCAATGAAGGCCGGGGGGAAAACAGAAAAGAAAATGACTGCGGAGAAGACATCGAGAGGGAAACGTGAGTTGAAGCGCAGAAGCTTGCCGATACGTACATGACAGTGAGGCGATGACAACGAGAACAAAAAAGTTTTCAACCACACCAGGATACCGCTCCTGTCCGTGTAGACTCAATTCTTAACCTTTCAAACCCAAAGCAACGAGACACAGAATCCACCTGTGGTGACGTTGACCAAGTGAAGCGGATTAGAGGCAGCGAGCAAGCAACATCATCTGCAGCCTTCACCGCCTGGCGTCCAACGTGCAGCCCATGCAAGGTCAATCTCGATAGTGCCGCCTGCAACAACGTGGTGAGGTGGCCGTGAACAAACCCCTCGTTCGTCGCAGGTACTAGTCCGCGCGACGCTGGCGAGAAAGCAGACTACCAGCCAATCGTAGCTTTGAACGTAAATGGCGAAGAGCTTCCGATCGCTTGGTGAGAACACAGGAGCTTGGCACGAGAAGGAGTGACCACAGGTCGATTTGGAGGTGAAGCAGAGGAGAGCACCGTGCCTAAATGCAACCAAAGATGAACCGGGAAGCTTTGGGCAGGGCAGGTGACAAGGATCCACCAAAGGCTGGAGCAGTGGACGGACATTGGCGCGGGTAGCGGAGCATCATTGTTCCGCGTTTGCTCGATCAGCTGTGGTGGACGTAGTATGGAGCTCTGGTTCTGACGTAGTCTTGTTCCCGCATGTCCTTGCCGGTCTCCTTAAGCTGCGTGCGACGTGAAATAGACATGGGCACTTCATGCTGCATCGGCATTGCATTTCCGGCTAGACGGGCGAGAGGGGTATTTCTGGCATCATGCAGTGTTCATGCTGCATTTGTCCATCTGGGACAAGCCCTTGCAGGTCGACTACGCTCGCACACCAATACTCGCAAAAGTCGACACGATCACCATGTGGTGGGGAAAAACTTGCCATTGACACCTACCCTCATTTTCAAGCTCCCTTTCCTTTTTTTTCTCGGCCACCACCTAGGCATTAGAGGGAATATATGATGTTGGATCAGGACGAAGCAGCGCATCCACGCTGCGCCGCATTTCAGGATCCCCTTCATCTGCCGCCGGAGACTCATTGAAAGCGTGTAGGGTGCATGTTCCTCTCGCCATGCTGTAGCCGTTCCAGGATGACGCTGCCCAGGAGTCAGTGTCACAGTCGTTGATGAGCGGGCATATTTTGGGGACGACATACCCACAATCATCGGTGCACTTGGGTGCCAGCTCGCGTCGCGAACGCATGTTCCCCAACCAGAAGGCTCTTCAAAGTACAGCCGAGTATGGCGATCGGCTTTCCGTGTTCCCATGGTCGCCTTTTTCACATCAATCTTGCCTGCCAAGGTTGCGTCCATGTTCCAGATGTAGACCTTGCCGTCAGCGCTGCCTGAGTAGACATACCGCGAGTTGGTCGCTGTTGGTGGTGAGAAATGACAACGAATCAGCGTCCTCAGCACCCTGTGACCCCGGAAAGTGACGAGCGAGTTATCGTGGGGATGAGGGTCCCAGTCATCCTCATCGTAGACCTCTCTGCGATAATCGAAACCACTCCTATTGCTGAAACGCCCCGGATGACTTGTGCGAAATTGATTGGTTGACATGACCATCCGCAGGTCCCAGAGCTTCATGCTTTGATCTTTGCCGTTGCTGAGAATGTACCGCCCATCGCCCTTGCTGTCGATATAGGTTAAGCCCTCGATGTGGCCTACGAAAGCGCCTGCCTCGCGACTGTCCCCCATGCTCCTGCGATCCCACACCTTGAGCGTGGCGTCGTCTGAGCCCGAATATAGAATGTGCGGCGACGACTTGTCAGCAAAACAGACGGCATTGACATGATCGTCGTGGCCCACGATGCGGTGCAAGACACGACGTGACTCGATGTCGTACACGACCAGGGAGTTTGAGCTTGTGCCGGCCACCACTTCCCGGCCGTCGCCTGAAAATCGGATGGACCATATGCCAAAGCCGCCATGATTCCTCCATCCATGTTGCGTAGACCTGTGTCCGCCATCATCTAATTCCAGAGTATAAGGATCTCCCGTGTCGTTCGGATCAGTTGGTGCTATTGAGACCATACTCTGGATTGATGTGTACGCCAGCCAACGATTATCTGGGCTCAGCGACGCATCGGTCAACGTCCACTGGCCCCAGGGATAGGACACTGTTTTGTAATGCTTCCAGTTGTACGGATTGGAGGTATCATACATCCTGACCTTGAAATCCTGGCAGCAGGAGAAGAAGAAGTTTCCATCGTCGGAGAACTGCCCGGAGTAGATCGGATCATCATAATGGATGACCTGCTCTGCTCGCGTTCCGGGTATCATGGCCTAGATGGACCGTCGTCAGCTGGCTTGCACAACGATGCGTGAGCGGAATCTGACGCCGCGGATGAACATACCTGCGTCACTAGGTCATTGTTCCGCCGCCTGTCTTCGCGGTCGCCAAGGCCGAGCTCGCGTTCCAGCAGGCGTCTGGCCATGTGTTTCCCGGACCGCAGCTCGTAGTCATTAGCCCCGAAGGCCCCGGCGTGCATTAGTTTCGTGCCTGCATTGCTGGGAATTTTGGGGAATCTAGCAGCATCCTTGGACCGTCGCCTTGGGGCGATTCCCCATTGACTGAGAAAGTCATTCTCATCAGTGTTGCTGTTGAACAGGGATTCGGCTAGATCTCGATTGCGCAAAAGGGTCATGAGCTGCGCCCTGCTCAACAATCCGGTTCTGCCGCCCTCTGTGATTTTTCACGTCAGTTCAGAGGTTCTCTAGATGACGGGTTGACGGCATTACCACGTAGAAGGGCCCTTATATGCCTAATCGGATCCTGGCTGTTATTACTGTCATCGTCGTCGTCATCTTCGTCTTCATCTTCATCTCCAACCTCGTCATCAAGTTCATAGTCCTCTTCTCCCTCCTCATCTTCATCGACGAGATCAAACTCGACGTCACCAGAAAGAGCGTCTGCGATGGGTGACAAAGTTTATGAGTAAACTGCATATGATTGGTCGAGAGCGCCGAGCAAAAGCTTCTTTCGAGGCAGTACGTACCTTGAAAACTGTCATCTTCATCGTCCTCATCATTTGGTTCATCCCGATAGTCTGAATCATCATCGTCTTCTCCTTCCCTGTCATTGAGGATGTCGTCGGCGTCATGATACCAGCTTCCTCCGTCCACTGCACTCCTATCCTCGGCGTGCTGATCGTCGCCGACACGCTGAGGCGAATCCGCACCCGAGTTTGGGGACGTCAAATCCATGATGAATGTATTCCCCGGCGCAGAATTGTGTGTGCTCTTTATCAAAAGAAAAGTGCGATGAAACACAGCCGACGGCGAGGTCGCGACTTAGTGCGGAGTTAGGCTCGCCTCTGGGAAGTATATCGAGAGTACAACGGGAGCTTGGCGATATCCGATGAATGAGGTTGCACGGGCTTGGAGGGTATTCAAAGAGGAATCTAGGCACTGGGAAAAGGACAGAATGGCGCTACGCTGATCTTGTTCAAACGGAGGAGGGTATTGGCTAAGCTGTTAAGTGACGACATACATGTACGTGAACGGAGTACGAACATGATGGTGGCGGGGCACTCGAGGAGCTCCCGGGGGAGCGCCGGCCTATTCTGTGTAGCGGAGATAAGCTGCGAGTCCGAAGGCGTTGGATTGGCCCACCAAATACCTAAGTAAGTAGACAGGCGTGTGTGGCACATGGGCATGGGCATGGGCATGGATAGGGCCATGGAGAGAAATCTGGGGCCGACAAGGCGTTCGGTTGATGGGGGCTCGCTGGACAGTTGTAGTCGCATCAGACCGTCAAGCCCCATGAGCCGCACGACTTGTGAGCCTGTGATTGGTCACCGACCAATGGCTCCTCGGGCAAGGCGTGATGCCTCTCCCTTGAATTTCGACTCCCACCTAGAGATGGCAAGCAAAGCCGACCCTGTTAGCGCACATACACTCCGCAGTCACGCTTTCGGCGACTCTCTCCGGGGAAAAGGCCCCAATATGCGCTGCAAGAGCGGCCGATTGTTTCTCTCCATCACGCGTACAGTAGTATCCGTACCTGGATGGGATTTGACTCGTGTGCACCACCGCGCCACGCGCCACGCAAGCAGAGCTCCATTTCCCAGCGGTCCCTCTGGAGCATCTCGACGAGCTGCCACCGCATATTGCCATTTGACAACATCAACAAATGAGACGGACTGTAATTTCGCGGGGGGCGTTGAAACCCGTTTCGTAGATGACGACCCCTGATCAACCGTCCCGATGCTGCTGCCAATTCGATCCCAATCAAGGAGTCGCCCGTCGGCCCCACAGAAAGCACTATGCTTCTTCATATTGCGACGGAACAGACTGGTTGCTTTTCACTCTTTCCTCCGGTCTCTCGTCTATGCCCGCAGCGTCTGTCCTCGTCTTTTCCTCGAACCATTGTTTCGCTTCTGCATGTCATTTCTCCGTACAGTCCAAGGACTGTGAGATTGTCATTTGCCGATACGTCCGCCCCTGGTCGCGTTTTTGAGTCAGTCCCCTGGAAATCGCCTAGCTGTGAGCCTAATAAGTCCAACGACGCGTGCCACTCCAAGATCTGCCAGCGTCCCCCGAGACCAGCACAGGATAGGAGGTGCAATTTGCCCGTCTCTTGTTCCGAGATCCCGCATTTCCTCCCTTCGTGCCTCGCCTCGACGACGAGCCCGAGTTCTGCAGTCGTACGAAAAGTCAATCGATCTTGGCTCCCTTCGCATCCTCCAGGCCGTGCCTCCCGATTTAGGTTGACGCGGTGACCGAGTCGCCTCCTTTAGATTGACCCAAACATCGAACGCTCGCGACCGAGTGAGCTCCGAGCACTTCAGCCACGATGCGCTTCCATACCCGATACTCGCCCATACTGCTACTTCTGCTACCGTCTCTGGCTGTCAGCTTGTCACCTCGAGCAGTCGCTGCGGCAAAGGAAGACGATGCAACTCCCCTGGCTGCATCAGCCGCGTCGCAAGGCGTAGGCGATGCCAGTATATCAAAATCGAGCGAAGCCAGGACTTTTGCAGGAGCCACCAAAGATGCTCCCGTGGATGGCAAAGACGGAAAACCGCATCTGGGACCCTTCGTCGAGACAGATGGTAAGGCCACTGGTGCGAACGGTCAGAAGCTCCCTCAGTTGAAAGGACGACCCGATGATCCTACCCTGGTCGACGGCCAGAAAATCCCAAAGACCAACGACGGCGTCATGTTCGACAAGAACCGCGATCGTCCCGAGAAGGGCATCTCTACAGGTACCGACGGCGGTGTTACCGAAAAGGAAAAGGCACGGAAAGCCAAAGAGGGGAAGACGGGAGAAAAGGCCGTCACGAAACCCGCGGCTCCAAAAGAGCAGCCGCCATTACCGCATAGCGAGGAACGCAAGCTGCGAGGGGGCAAAGACGAGGTAGACAAGTCGAAGCAGTCTTCTCACAAGGAGGAAGGCAACACGGAGTATACAGGTCTAGATGTAAGTTGACTGGTCAAGCAATCGAATCATGCGCCATCATTACACTCCACGGTACAGCTAGTCCCGGCCGACACTTGCTAACTTGACCAGAAACCCGATGACCTACCTGATTCCCCTCGAGATAAATCCAAGCCGACGACGGGCGCCTCCCCCAAAGAGCTTCTTGAGCCAGCACCTTCTAGATCCAAGGAAGACAGCCGCCCGAAATCGAAGCCGAAAGTAGTTGTACAGCAGGGCAAAGATGAGAGTCTCATTCAGCCATTTCACTCATGGGTCTTGTCATTCACCATGATATTGGTCTCTGAGATTGGTGACAAAACGTTCCTTGTCGCAGCACTCATGGCCATGAAACACGACCGCATTGTTGTCTTTTCGGCAGCTTTTGGCGCCTTGCTCGTCATGACAGTCTTGTCTGCCGTGTTAGGCCACGCCGTGCCGACCCTGGTTCCCAAACGCCTGACCAGTTTCCTCGCAGCAGGCCTGTTCTTTGTCTTTGGTGCAAAATTGCTCAACGAAGGCATGAAGATGGATCCAAGCGAGGGAGTATCTGCTGAGATGCATGAGGTGGAGCAGGAACTTGCCGAGAAAGAGAAGGATATGAGCCGTGGTCAGAACGGACATGTATCTGCCTACAACCTGGAGATGGGACTCGGTGACGGCAACGCGCGATCTCGATCCAAAAGCCGCTATCCATCGCCCCCTCGCTCGCCGTCACAGTCACCCTCGCGCAGTCCGTCACGCCGTTCCGGATCCATGGGTGGCTTCTTTCAGGGCGTTGGCAATTTGTGTTCTCTTCTTCTGAGTCCTGCCTGGGTGCAGACTTTTGCCATGACATTCTTGGGCGAATGGGGCGATCGGAGCCAGATTGCCACCATCGCCATGGCTGCTGGGCAGGACTACTGGTGGGTTACGCTGGGTGCACTTTGCGGGCACGCAATCTGTACCGGCGTCGCTGTCATCGGCGGAAGGGCAATAGCTGGCCGCGTGAGTCTCAAAGTTGGTGAGTGGGACCCAGTACACGATTTTTCCATGGTGCCACGAATTGCTGATGCACGATACAGTCACTGTCGGCGGAGCCGTCGCGTTTCTCGTGTTCGCCTTTATCTATCTGCTGGAAGCCGTTTACGCGTAAAACGATGTTTTCATTCAACGCAACAGTCTGTCGGCTTCAGACAATCTTTACACCACTTCAATAGCCAACAGATTATCGTCTCGTCATGTTCTATCAACAGAGAGCCATCACAGAAATCTCCTTCCGTGAATTCGAAACCGAGGTCAGGTTTATGTGAGCGGAGTCAGTAGTAGTTGATTTTCTATTTTTCTTTTGTGTTTCGCCAGAAAATGGCGGCGAGACAACTTGTGAACATCTGCAACTGTCTGTACAACAGATGACGAGGCTGGCAGAATTCAGTCAATGCTGATGAGATGACTGTTTACGTATGTATAGAGGCCGAGCGACGAGCAGGGAGCGCTCCGTGGCCGCACTTCTAACAAGGGCCCAACCAGATGTAATTTACTGCAAAAGGGGGACCACGTTTAGCGACGCAACAGACTACTTACGACCTTGTTACCTAATAGGAGGTAGGTAGATAGTCAGCACAATGCACGGTGAAGGGATTTGCTTCTTTTTGTCAAGAAAAGCAGAGAGTGAACAGACAAAAGAGGTGACGTTAGCTTAGTGCGAAGGATATGGCTGCGAGGGTCATCTCGATCTTCTCGGACCTGTGCATTTGGCTGCGCCATTTCTTACCTGTTTCGGCGGCCAGCAGGCGCAGACGAGAAGGCGGCAAAACATGGATGAAATGCCAATTGATGAAAGCTGATTCGCCAGCAAGCGACTCCGTTCCTGAGTGCTGCAGGCTGCCTGCCATCGTCTGTCAGCTGTCAGCTGTCATCCACTTCTCGGCCGACCGGCTTGCATCTCCGGCTAAGGCCTTTGGACCCCCCTCCCTCCGCGCTAAAGCCACGAGACAAACTTTTGATTACCAGACCAACGTCGACCCAACGAGCTCTCTCTGCCTGTCATCTGGACGCGAACCGGGACCTCCCCTGAAGACCTTGAAGGATCCACGGACTGAACGGTCCGACATTCTCCACAGAGCCAAGCCGGCCCCTTGACAAGCGCGAGGCAATTTATGGGAAATGGATTCGTCCAAGTGCTGTTGAACGTCTCAATGTGCACGCCAAATGTGATGCATCGGAGTGCCCGAGAACTAGGTGCCAGGCTTGCCAAGGGCTCGATGGGCCCGCCACCAGTGAGAGGATTCAGGAGGTCGCATGACCGAGCCGGGATGATTCACGGGAACCGGCGCCCCAGACGTTTCGGCCGAGTCTATCGATGCAGAGCACAAAGAGGCTTAGCCTTTACGTGCAATGCATGTGAGAGTCCCGTCCAAGACCAGGCCAACTCTTGGGGTCCTCGAATGACTCCCTCTTCGTCGTTGAATGTGGCTGCGTGCTCAGGTGCACGAGCACTCGAGTGAACCTCGCGTCTTAATTAGCGTCGATGAAGCGGCCGGGCAGATGCTGGTCGTCAGGTTTTACATCACTGATGAAGCATGTTAGAGCGGTTAGGCGATTCGAGTCCGCTTGACCGTGGAAGAAGCTTGGCTTGCCATGACCTCCCGGCCAGGGTCTCCATTTGACTGGCGACTTTGCCGTCACCAACGCTCTTGCGACATGGGGCCAGCAATACCTCGGCGAAGTGGCGGCCGTCGTCATCAACTTTGCGGACGTTGTGTGGTAGTTTACACAGCCCTGACACGCACAAGTCGATGATAGGCTTAGGGACCGAGCCCCTGTATCGGTTGCTCTCACTGACAGCGGAGGCGGAGACGAGCAACACGGCCGATACAAAGGGAAGCTTGCAAAGGTACAGCGTTCAGCCGCACCAGGGTACGAGACCCCCCAACAGTCTAGAAGCTGGACCATGGCGTGCTGCCCTCCCGGGGATCGATTACACGCGGCTGGTGAGATCCGGTCTGGACCCTGCCGGGTAAATGACGCCTAAAACGTTCTTGTGGCTGGTCTAACCGACATGGACGACGTTTATTCCCATCAAGAACAGGTCACCGCCTCACCGAAAGTATGGCTCATTGCACCTCAAGCTGATCCAATAAACATGAACGCAACAGCAACAAGGGAATTACATCAGTCCCGTTGCTGGCATGTCTGGCAGCTTCGAGTCGTGACAAAGAGTTTGAGCTTACCTGCCGCTGCGTGTCATGGAAAAGACCCGTAACTCCCGCACGTCTCTGTCGTTGTTGTCGGAAGTTTTGTAAGCAGCCACTTGTTTCGGGCGATACAAGATCCAATGGCGTCCCGGCGGTAGGCAACAGCAGAGACCCTGGGACTTGGCGTCGCGCAGGTGGCAGCCAACATCAGACCACAATGCAGTGCGCTAGGCATGGGGTGTTCTGCCGAGAACGACCCCAGCACCACGTTGTATGCGACGGAACCCGTCATCTGCTGCCCGCGAAGCCGAGCAACTATCAAGTCACGGGGCGGAAAGACTGGCAGAGGTGTTCGTCACTTGTCCAGGTATGCCGCACGGCCTTTTTCTCTTTGCCACTTGTACGAATCCCCGCTGGGACAGGGTCAACGCACAACAGAGATGCTGAGCCAACCTGGCACATGAGCTCAGTGGCCGCGCGAACCTCGCCCTTTCGCTTCCGGCATGACGTCTCAGACATGAATTTCCGCGGGCTGGCGCCGTCGAGCGGATGATTCCGTGAACCCATCCATGCTTTGGCTGAGGCGATTGATGGTGGATGCCGCCTGGCTCTGGATATAGCCCGTCCTGCGAATACAAGCTGAGTCCATCATCGGTTTCGAAGTCGATCTGTGCCCTGAAAGGGTGTTGAGGAGAGAAGAGACGTGGCGTGTACGCAGCACGACAGCGCCTTGCGCCTCTTCCTTGTTCGTCGCCGACCTGTATGACATGACTGGAGCAGAACCAACGCAAAAGCACCACTTTGAATTTGAGGGCCGCACCAAATACTGGAGGGAAAACAAAAAGCTACCCATGATCCGGAGTCCGGCAAGAGGGCCACTCGCAGGACAGTGAATGACCTTGATGTTGTGGTTCCGTCCCCTAGAAAGAGCAGTCACAACGCGTCGTGCGTGATTTTCCTATAAGGTCTATTTCCCCTCTAGCGAGCACGAGTGCTACACCATACTACCAGCAATACTACCAGCAATACCATCTCCAAGCTTCGCATTGACCCGTCAGGCCGTGCCACAGCATCATGTCAACATCAAGTGGATTCGTCGTGGACCGATCCCGGCGAACGCCCGTATCTTGCCGATCTTGCGGCCAAGCGATCCCGACGACTATATCGCCCTCCGAGTGCCTGACTTGCATATCGTATGTGCCGAACAGCTCACCATAACTCCTGGAATATGGCAACGCAATGATGCTCACTGTTTCCGTGCAAAGGATCGACCGGGCACTGCGAAGGAGCCCGTGTTCCTGGGCAGGCACTTGCATCGTCTGTCCAGACGCATCCAGCAACGTGACGGTAGTCATTGTTCGACGACAGTCTTACGAAAACTCCATATCAAGTTCCTCCTCGAGCGATTCGATCCCAATTGGACGACAGTCACGGTCACGCAGCGATGCGAGCGACATGTTGTTCGACCTCTGCATTTAATTCCATCTCAGAGGACCGCACGGGACGGATTGTGAGAGCCGCATTCTGAACCTGGCACCATATTTGAACCTTTGGACCATTAGCTCTCAAAGATTTCTTGAGACCGAGCGGTATGCCGGCTCCGCTGACCTCTTCGCGTGCCGCGGATGGCCTGCTAATCTGCCACTAGTGAAACTCTGAAGGGACTCTTGCCCGCGTTACTCCTGATGAATTCAAGTTTTGATGATGTATGATTATGCTGCAGATAGGCAGCGCACTGCGTTACACTACGAGCCTCAAGTTTATGTATACATGACGTATCGAAGTTGAAGAGAAGCACTCCCGCATGACTCACAACATGTTTATTGCCAACCGTTCTAGCGGCACATCTCTGCGATATTACAACATCAGCACTGCGGACACGCACGCTGCCATGAGACCCCAGGCTATCGTCGTCGTAGAGCCCGCGCTCCGGCCGGCGCTATCGCCCCCAGAGGTACCGCCAGACGTGCCGTTGTTTCCCCGTGAGCCCTGGCCGCCGGTTGACTCCTTGACGCAGCCCTTGGCGCCCCAGATGGCGTCCCTGGCAGCGCTCCAGGTAGTGTTTGGCCTGGCATAGTTGTCGGCCGTGTAGAAGAGCCGACAGTCGGCGGCCTGGTAGGCAAACTGCAGCGGCAGGTCATCGTCGCCCTGCTGGTACGCGTTACGGAAGTTGACGTTGCCGCCGGCGAGGACCAGGGGCATGTTTCCCAGGCCCCGCGGCACACTGGCATTCGCGGTGCTGAGGAGCTGCGCCGAAAATGTGCCGTTAGGCACGTTAGCCACGACCTGGGTTGCCTGGGAGACCCATTCGTCGATGGTAGAGAAGGCAACGGACTGGGCGCCGCGCACGCCGCCCATGATCTGCATGGGGCCCGGCCGCGGACGGCCGCCAAAGACCAGCGTGCGCACGCCGCCAACGTTGGTCATGAGGTTGGTGAAGGTGGTGCACGTGGAGGCGCAGACGCCGTCGCCGACGATGACGATGTTTTCGGCCTTGAAGGGCCCTGTGCTGGGCAGCCGGGTGTCGTTCCCGTAGCCGCGCAGGGTACCGGCGCCGCCATCGAGCGCCTGGAAGGTGAAGTTGTAGTTGGCGTACAGCGAGGAGACGCGCGTGTCCAGCTGCGTCTGGTTGCCGCCGAGGAACTCGTCGAGCGACGCGAAGCCCGTGGTCTGGTCGGGCTTGACCTGGCCGGCCCAGCCGAGCGGCCCCTGCTGCTGGGCGATGGACATGTTAAGGGCGCCAAAGATGCTGACGAGGGACTCGACGCCCGTGTGCTTGCGGAAGCGCGTGGCCGAGTACGGGAACTTGTCCGGGAAGAAGAGCTTGAACAGGTCAAAGGCACGGGTGATGACGCCGCCGCCGTTGGCCGACACGTCGATGATGAGCTTGGTGCGGCCGTCCCGCGCGGCCTGGTCGACGAAGCGGGTGGCGACGTCGGCAAAGATGCGCGACTGGTTCGGCGGGAGGCCCTCGCCGTCAAAAGACGGAACGAAAAGCACGGCCGTGTCCCGCTGGTCGCCGCCGTCGAGATAGTACCCGATGATCTGGTTGTACGGGTCGCGGATCTGGGGCTCGGGGTAGCCGTCCGGCCCGGACTCGAACGGCGGACGGTACTGCTGCTGACTGGCATCGCCGCCGGGGGAAGTGCCGTTTTTGCCCTGAGGCGCAGCTTTCGGCAGACAGGCCGACGCAAGGAGGTCCCTGCCGCTGGTGGCGTTGAAGCCCGCCGCGTTGAGCAGCGCAATGGTCTCAATCTCCTTGACGGAGCCGTTTCTAAACTGCAGCGACGTGGCGTCGACGCCGGGCCACAGGCCCGAGTTGAGGATGAAGGTGCCGAAGCCTGCCTGCGCCGACGACGGGCTGTTGGCCACGGCGGCCTTGGACGGGAAGAGCGTGTTGTACCGCGCGTCCGGGTCCTGCGAGTACAGGTACCGCGTCACGCCGGCGAGGTACTCTTGCGGATCCTGGCCGTTGATGGCCGCCACGGGCGAGACGCCGCCGCCGTTGTCACCACCTTCGTCGTCGTTGTTATTATTGTTGAGCAGCGCCGCGTCGTGCTGCGTGTACAGCTCCGGCAGCGCCAGCCCGTCGCGGGACACGGACACGAGCGTGTACGGCTGGCGCGCGAACTGAAAGACGCCGAGCGAGCAGAGCGCGACGGCAAAGTGGCCGTCGTTGGCCGAGCGCACGAGCGCCGAGACGTCCGCGTCAAAGTCGTACTGGCTCGCGTAGGTGTCGCCCTTGGCGGCGATGCTGTCCAGGCCGCCGAGCACGTCGACGGCCGAGGACCTGTAGCTGCCGGGCGGGCGCCGGAGCGCCTCGAGCGTCGACTGGAACTCGACGTACCGCCGCAGCTCGGTGAGGAACTGCCGCGCGCGGTCGCGGTCATACGGCATGGACCGGAGGCAGCTGTGCGCGTCGGCGCCGGCGATGCTGAACGTGTTGGTCTTGTTGGCCCGCGCGGCCTGCGCAAAGGACGTGGCGATCTTGGCGCAGGCGGCATCACTGCCGTCTGAAGAAGAGGAAGAGGAAGAAGAAGCAGAGGACGAGGAAGAGGACGAAGAAGGAGAGGACGAGGACGAGGAGGCTTGCGGGAGAGCTGCCGCCGTGGCAGCAGCGGCAGCGAGGAGAGCAGGCAGCTTCATGGTGCCTGCGAGACTGTGTACTCTCCGACAAACAGCAGACTGTGTACTCTCCGACAAACAGCAGACTGTGTACTCTCAGACAAACAGAAGACTGTGTACTCTCAGACAACCAAAAGACTGTGTACTCAGACAAACAGCAGACTGTGTACTCTCAGACAAACAGCAGACTGTATACTCTCCGACAAACAAAAGACTGTGTACTCTCAGACAAACAGCAGACTGTGTACTCTCCGACAAACAACAGACTGTGACGACCGTTGTCTTTCCCCCCTCTCAGCCATGGCGACGGCCAGGATTATATACACTTACACACGTCTTCCTCGTCCGTCCGTCTGGCCCCAATACCCGCCACGCCAACAGCGCCATGCCCATCTGCACCGCACCGCACCGCACCACATCCGCCTCCGCGCAGAGCAGAAACGTAAAACCATGCAATCAATATACACGAGGGGAGAGCTGAGCCCCATCACCGCTGCCCTCGCCTGCGGTGCTGTGCTGGGTGCCCCCATCTCGCCCGGCTGCTGATGTCACGCAGGCTTCGTTTACGCCGCCATGTCGCCCGTCTGGGCCTAGCTTCCGCCGCCGCAGGCCGGCCGGCGCCAGTGCCCCCCCACACGCAGGGAGGGCCCCGGGATCCGGGATTGCTATTTTGGACAGGCCTGTGCGTGCGGGCGACTGTATATACGGAATAGGTAGGCACCACCTGAGCGCATCTGCCACAAAGGACGATCCTGCCCAGCACAGCATGGCACAGCACAGCAGCGTCTTGAAAGATGTCGCCGGGTTGGGAAACGCCGAGTACCCGACACCGCGCGCCACAGCGCTGCACAGCTCTGCACGGCGCTGCTCGCCAGCCTATCTGCCCGCGTCACTCACTCGTCAGCACACACACACACACACACTCTCTCTCTCTCTCTCTCTCCCTCTCACTCTTTCTCTCTCTTTCTCTCTCTCACTCTTTCTCTCTCCCCCTATCCCTCTCCCCCTATCTCCCTCTCCTTGATGGGTGTGCCTCCGGCGGCCCTACCGGGGGTCGCCTGCGGCGGGCTGTCCTCGCTGCGCTCGAATGACTACTGGCTCTGGCAGCAGTTCCTCTGCGTGTATGTATGTGCTTTAAAGTTTGTATGTATATGTGTGTGTGTTTTGCCTCCGGCGGCCCTACCGGGGGTCGCCTGCGGCGGGCTGTCCTCGCTGCGCTCGAATAACTACCGGCTCTGGCAGCAGTCCCTCTGCGTGTATGTATGTATGTACATGTATGTGTGTGTGTGTGTGTGTGTGTGTGTTTTGCTTGCAACGGGCTGCCCTCGCTGCGCTCGAATGCCCCCAGCCTGCGTGTACGACGTGCGATGCCCATGCCCTGCCAGCCGCCGCACGAAGCAGCGCAACAACGTGGCGCGCAACGGCATTGTCGACTCGTGTCGGCCACGGCACAGGCACCGGCGGTAGTAGTGGTGAGTTTGCTATGCGCGGGCCCCTGTTGTCTCTGCCTCTGTCCCCCCTACACACTACAGTAGTGAGTTTCTATTTATTTCTTATTTTTTTTGGCTTTCCTAGCGCCCTGCGTCGAGGCACCACGCCGCTCGCTCAACGGCTCGCCAGGTCTGGAAATCAAGCGCCACGCTCGTCCACACAACACGGTAAGGATACAGAGCAGAAAGCGGGGCCGCGAACGAACGAACGAACGAACTGGTCCTGTCCGTATCCGGCAACATGTTTCAAGACAAAAGACATCGGGCCAGGCAACAAGCAACAAGCCAGCAAGCACGCAAGCACAGGCGGACGGACTCGCTGCGGCACACACACAAGGCCCCGTCATCCTGGATGGATATCCACGCGAGCAGGAATCGAGCTTGCGAGGCCGGCCCCCGGCAGGGCCGCCGGAGGCAAAACCACGCGTGCACGCAGGCTGATTGCTCCCAGGGCCAGCAGTCATTCGAGCGCAGCGAGGACAGCCCGCCGCAGGCGACCCCCGGTAGGGCCGCCGGAGGCAAACAAACAAATGGCGACGAGACGCCACTGCCAGGCCCCGCGGGGACCGGCGGCGCGACAGGCTCGCAATTGATGGACCGAACGGGAAAGCCACGGCGGGTCCACGCCGTCACGGCCTTGTTTCGCGCAGACACCACCGTCACGTCACGTCTGCTCGCTCGATCCCGAGCTGCTGCGCAGTGTGCATGTACATCTCTTCTCTATCTCGGCTGAATTCAAGGTGCCAAGCATCATGGTCGCTGCCCATCCCAATTACAGACGCCTGCAACACCCTGGTCGACCGCAGATTGCAGCCGTGCCACCCACGTCAACAGATATATACAC
Source organism: Aschersonia sp. MBC 508 (assembly GCA_030780645.1). NCBI lineage: Eukaryota > Fungi > Ascomycota > Sordariomycetes > Hypocreales > Clavicipitaceae > Aschersonia > Aschersonia sp. MBC 508. The sequence continues at coordinate 18,025 of JAPFUF010000452.1, read as the reverse complement.
ATGGAGTGTCCCGCCTCGTTCGAACGAGCCCGCATGCTTTCCTTGTACGTAACGCAAAACTCAAACCACTCGCTATGATGCATCAAGATTGCGCAGAAAAGTGTAAAACGAGATGAGGCGCCCGTGCACCGCCCCTGCCAGCCCCCGGGAAGATACGGTCGATGACGCCTACGACGACGGGTGCGATGGTGTCTCCTCGTCTCTCGCCTCCGCGCCTGTCGACTGCTGAACGGCCGGCCTGGCCTCCTCCCTCGTCGCCTCTGCTGCCTTCGCCTGCCTCTCGGCTCCCACTTCATCCGTCGTCTGACCCGTCTCCGACGCCACGGCCGCAGAGCGTATGCTGGCATCGTCAGCCGTCTCCCTCGTCCCGTCTGCCGCAGCCCCCTCTGTCGCGTCCGCTACGACGGTGAAGCCACCTATCCTGGGGGAGGTTGTGTCCTCAGCCACCTCGTCCTGTGGTGTCATTGGCCTGCGAACCGGTGTGCTGGTCCCTTGGGAATCACCGCCATACCCTTGTAGTCGAAGTGACGTGTTCCTCGGATGGCTGAGTCGTTGCTGATCGCCCCGGCTCATCTCTGAATCCCACAACGGAATGTCTCTTGAGCTCCATGATTGCCGATGAACACGCGCCGCCCGCGGCAGGCTGCTGACCGAGAGGCGCGAGCTGGTACTTTCTGCCCGGCTCCGGCGATGGTGGGCGTTCGATCCTGCGGCGAACGCCGTTGGCGGCTCCATCTCGTGGTAGCCGTCCGAGTCTTCGTCTTCAATCTTCGGTGCCCGTCGTACGTCTCGGACTTCAAAGTGTGGCGACTTCATCGCTTCTTCGGCCTTCTCACTGCCTGCAGGCCCTTTGCGCTTCGCTGGCAGGTCGTCCGCGCAGGCTCTGGTGTGCTCAAAGTAGCCGATTCGGACTTGCTCGAGGACCTCGGGGAACCTTTCTCGGTTTCGCGACACAGACATCCACGATGAAATGACACCGAGGACAATCAGCACAAGGACGGCAATGGCGACGAACCCTTGCACCACGATGATCATGATGCCAAATACCGTGGCCACGATTCTGTTGAGCGAAAAGTCAGGTAGGAACGCAATCGCGAGGCCCGTGGTGATGATTTTCGAGATGGAGAGCATCCAGACTGCGACGGCCGTGTTTCTGTTGCTCTCGAAAGGGTTGAGCTTGACGATGCATGCCAGCGCGAGCATCTCAAAAATGAACAGGCCAAATACCTGAGCCAGCGGTGTGCGGACACCACCTCCCAAGAAGCAGGCTCGGACAAACTGATAGGCCAGGTACGGGGCAAAGAACCACCATCGGGTGCGCCTATATCGAGAAGACAGCCAACCAAATCTCTTGATATACCCCGCGTCCTGGTGGACCGTGGCCCGGTTGGCATCGTCGTCAACGTATCTGACGCGGAGAAATGGCACAGTGCCGAACAGATACGGCTTTGCGCTGGATTCTTCCTCGTCTCTTATCGTGCTCTGTCGTGTTGCTGCCACACAGGGCATCTTTCCAAAGATATTTCCACGCTCAAAGCGCAGCGTGTCCCGGCCCGCCTCATATCTTCCATGCCTGAGTCGGAAATAGCAGGCATATGCCGCGATGCCTCCGAGCCCCACGAAAAAGATCAGCCAGATAATGGCAGCGATTGCGGTGGGGCCGGCGGGGCCCTTGAGCGTAAATTGAAACATTGTGAGGGTCATGACTGTGAAGAAGGCGATGAACGTGGTTCTCAGCAGAGCTGCCGCCGTGTAGCCCCAGACGTGGGATCGGAAGTAGTCGAAGCCGTCCGTTTTGAGCCACTTCATCCTGATCAAGAGGTCCAATAGCAGCTTCGTTGTCACCACGAAAGCAGCCACGGCGGCCATCGTCACCAGCAACCAGATGAAAGAGATCGTAAAGGCTTCCGCCGGAGGAATGTTGACCAGAGACAGCGTCCCCGGGAACCCAGACCAGGTGCCCGGCATGGACATCCCTGGTGTCCGCGGATGGCCGCCCCACGTATAATCGTAGGGGTTGCTCGCGTTGTACGCGTCACGGCGGACGAAAGAGCGCAGAGTGGTTTGGCTTGCCGTGACGGAGGGCGAGGAGCCAGCAGCGATCGACCGGCCGTAAATCTGTTGCGACAAGCCCCCGCCGTTGTTAATCGGGACTGAGCCGGCACCGCCGACCTGGCTAATACTGGCGTCGTTACCGGTGAAGGAGCTCACAGATCGAACCATGCTCTCGCTCGCAAACATGCCTGCCGTCCAAGCAAAGTTGCTCCACCAGGCGGGGAGAACACTGGGCCAATCTACGGACAGGGCCCCAGTAAAGAACATGGACTGGAAAGTCTCAAAAATGACCAGGACGGAGAAGGAGTGCGCGTAGTGCGACCGCATGTGAGGAACGCTCAGTCCGTAAATGGCCGTGACAAACGACGCCAGTACCGCGATGAAAATCATGACGCCGAGAAAAGATCCGACGGCGGCGGGCTGTGAAAACGAGCTGCCGTTGGTCATTGCCGCCTGGAAGCAGCCTATCTCGGTCTGTGTCGAGTTGGCAAAAATTCTCAGACGCGCCAAACCTTCCAGATCCGGGATGCCCAGCGCTATCGATGGAATTCCGGAGACATCGCCCGGAGAGAGTGGGATGGCAGCGAATGCAGTCACCGGCACGCTTGCATTGAGCGGACATAGGCTGTGAATGTTGGCTTTGCATGGATCGTATGTGAGATTGAATCGACTCTCGCCGTAGGCTTGGACGGAAATGTGGACTGTATGTCGAATCATGTCAGCGTCTCAGAATGCAATTTGCCCGCGTGCTTCGCTTGGGTTCGACGTACGGATCAAGTTCTCCTTCCTGATATTGGTGGTTCCGTCCAGATGAAAGAGCACGGTGAGGTTGTCCGCATAGTAGGCGGCATCGAACTTGGTGACGTTGAAAAGAGATTCGCCACCCAAGCAATCGTCAAAGTCACCGGTGTACAGGGAAGGATATCGACTGACGTCAAGATCGTGACTCACGCCATCCAGTCCCGCGCCCTTGATGTAGACGGTCTCACGGGCGAAAACGAGCGTCAGACAATGCAAGAGAATGACCAGAATCGGCAGGCGGGCTGTGAGGACGCATGGCGAGCACAGCATTGTGGTTGAGCAAAATGAAATCGATCTCGTGTCGAGCGGAGGGCAGGTACGGCGTGAGGAGGCCCGGCCTCTCGATGGCGAAGTGCGTTCGCGATCCCGCCCTAGAGGCTTCGATAAAATTTCCAGGGTTATTTTTTTCTTCAGGGATCGCGGATCGTTGACGTGGAATCCTCGATATCCGCCAGCGGATAGGCCAAGACCGGCTCGGGACGTAGGTGCTAGGCGCGTCCTGGAATAAGGGCAGCCCGGGAGGGTGTCTCGGGTCCCAGGAAAGCTTGTCTTATGAAGCAGAGACTCCCGCTCGGCAGAATGGCTTGCTGGTCAACATGGGCGGATGCGTGTCGACAAAAAAGGAAACACGATCTGGGCCGAACAGGACGAGTCAAGGTCAATGGCAGGCAGCTTGCGGAGGAGCGAATGTACTCTGCACAGACCACAGGCCGATGTAGCGGCTGCTTGCTGAGGTTGGGGGGAAGGGAAAGGGCAAGAGAAGGTTGGTTGGTAAGAGACGGGAAAGCGATGCAAACAGGGAAGGAGGTCTTTTTTTTCGGCTTCCAGGCCGGCCGGCTGGCCCGTTCCCTCCCTGGCCAATGAATCTGTCACCGACTATGCTCTACACATGCAACACTAGACACCCACATCAAGGGCGCTGGCATCCAAGCCATCCATCCCGGGGCAAAACCCGCATCCGAATGCAAATCCACACGGGAATGGGAATGGGGCCTGAGCCAATTCCCAGCCCAACAAGCCTTTTTTTTTTTTCCTTTCTTAATCCTCTTTCTTTCCCGTGAACATGCCGAGCTGCGCTAGGCCGGCATTGGTCTGGCGCCGTGTCAAGGGTGATCACCCTGGCAGGTGGGGGGGCGAGAATGCGATTTTGTTTCCCGCTGCCCAGCATAAGACCGGACGCAACGGCAACCTGCGGGGGCTCGATTGCGTGATGCATGCTGGGATTGTGGCGGCCAAGCACCGCGCTGCTTTCGTTCAGATCGCCCACCACGCTGTTGCTGAATCCCTTTCCGACATGACGGCAGCGAGAATGCGACAGCCCTGGATTGATTGCTTGGAGCAGACCGACGGTGGCCCTATCGAGAAACAGCCACCGGAGGCGACGGCGTCCCGGATCAAACACATCCAACCATCGGCTTAAGCTTGTTTCGTCCGTGCTGATATCAGTGCCCGACACCATCGGCCTCTCTGGCCATGGCCTAGAGCACAGTCAGCAGCGTCTCACATTGACTCGCGTGAGCTGCTCTCGCCCTGTCAGTGCGCCCTGAGCTGCACACCTGACTCATGCTACCACAGGATGGCACCTCACTCCTTCCCGTGCTGATCGGCTCCATGCGACCCATGCAGACGATGCGAGGTTGGCTTGCCTGAGGAACCTTTGAATGATCACCAGTACATGGTCTCCAACAGGACATCGCCAGATGCCCTTGATTCGCTGCTTGAAGACCAGCTCGATAAAGTCCCATAGTCGCCTGACAGATACGCATCATGGCAGCTCAAAAGAAGAGTGGAATCACCGATAGTGCGCAACCCCGCAAAGCTCAGGGCAGTGACGGAACACTGCCTTCCCATGTGTTACGTGCTCGTCAGCGTGAACACGCGGGATTCCGCATCTCGCGGACAAGTTCCATTTTGATGGCCCGTGTCGCGCTAGGGTAGCTGGAGACTCGAGTCCGATCTCGTTTGCGCATCGTATACTGCCCGTCACCATTCCTCTCGGTCTCGCCTGAGCTAGGTTGTACAAGATCCGGGGATGGCCGTCGATTTTGTGTTTTCTAACCACGGCGCACGATCCTTGGTCGATTGCGGAAGGGTGGGGAAGCGCGAATCCTGGCCGTTAAAAGATGTGCTGCACAATGACGGCATGAATCATATCGTAAGCCGATGCTGACTCCGTCAAGCCTGCACGGAGTGATGAGTGCAGAATCTCGACGCCGCACCAGTAAGGCAGCCGTAGGATTGTGGCCGTGAGACTATGCCAGGTCGCTGCTGTCGACAGAGCAGGAAGATTTTTTCATCTTTTCTAGCTCCCCCACCCTCATTTTCACAGATTTCTCCTCTCAGTCGTCGCACCGCACAACGCAGTCCTCGCCACGGCGATACCTCGAACGCTCGTTACAAACATGATTTCTGGGTGACTGCACCCAGAGCGCATCAATCTCAATCGGCGATTTTGCATCTAATCGACTGCTCCTCAATACGGTCCCCGTCGTTGCCAAAGCGGAAGATGGTCGTCAGAGGGATGACAATTGCCGGCGTAAAGAACAGCAACATGTAGGCATCGTAGCGGCAGTGTGAACATGTCAAGCTCAACCAGTATGTGAGATGACGGGCACGATCCCGTCATGTCCAGTGTGCAGTTGATCAAAATTAGCATTCGCTTGTTCCCTGCTCTCCGCCACGGCCCATGTCGGAGGAAAGGGCCCACTAGCCGATGGTCCGATCTTATCGTTATCCCCCGGCCTTGAGTTACTCAGGCTTGTTGAGATGGAATGTCTCAGCCTTGAGACGAAGCCGGTCCTCGCCGGGCCCTGCCCATGTATGAAATCCAGGCTGATTTTTCAAAAAGTTCTGGAAGCTTGCTCGTTGATGGTCAAACTCTGAAACCCCATGTTCCGTCGGCCGAGGGTCCGACTCTGGCTCGTGTTAGTGCGCGAGAGCGGCAGTCGGTTGACCGACGGTGCGGCATCTTCCGGACCTCGCAGAATTGCGTTATTTGCCAAGCAGTAAGGTGATGGATGACAAACAACAGCTACGAAATCGCAGTCTATGTCACTCAAGGCACACGATGATGATAATGTGTAGAAAAGCACGCCATTGTCAGCCCCTGCGACCTGCAGAGGCAGGCTCTTGCAAGTCTCCTGGCTCTCGCAGCCTTCGACGCCTGATCATGGGCCATTCCTTGGGGGAAGGAAGGAAGAAAGACAGCGCCAAGATGATTATATGGATGGGAGTATGGCCTTGCGCCACATGTTCAGCCGTCAAGAGCAATACGTGCATGTTCTCTGCCTCGCGGAAGACAGGCGTCAAATTGATCGCAAATTCGGCACCATTGAACAAAGACACGTCGCATCTCAGCCTCCCCGTTCAATGCCCACAGCCCATTTTGTAAGCCGTTTCGCTTTCATCCTTGCCCCCCCCCACCATCTCATTGCGTGATCACCAGAGTGGATCCAGCGTGCTCTGGGACCAAGTTGAAGAAGTATTCTCTGAGAACGCCTTCGCCGTTTTTGGGCTTAGATTTTTTCTTCTTCTCAATTCAGGCAGTGCTTTCTTTCTTATTTTTCATCCGCCTACGTTTCTTGATCCCAGCGCTGTTCCTCCAAGCACGACCGCCTGCGACAGATTGGGGGTGGGAAAAACAAACCAGAAAATGGCCAATCCTCCCCACGGCGGCGTCCTCAAGGACCTCTTCGCTCGCGACCTGCCCCGCCAGGCTGAGCTCCTGGAGGAATCTGCAAAGTACCCCGCCATTGTTCTGACAGACCGGCATCTCTGTGACCTAGAGCTGATTCTCAACGGCGGGTTTTCCCCTCTTCAAGGTGAGGCATCTCGACCATTGCAGCTGCATCATGAGCCTTTGACTGACGCCGGTGGCTTTCGTCGCGCAGGGTTCATGACCGAAAAGGACTACAATGGGTAAGGGGATAAGAAGGCAGGGGGAGGGGGGAGAGGGAGGGAATGGCCCCGTTGCCGGCAACTTGACAGAGGAGATTGAGAAGCTGATTTTCGTTCGCACCGCAACAGCGTTGTCGAAAAGAACCGCCTCGCCAATGGCACCCTGTTCAGTATGCCCATCACGCTCGACGTCGACCAGAAGCAGATTGAGGCGTTGGGCATCAAGCCCGGCGCCAAGTTGACGCTGCGCGATTCGAGGGACGACCGCAACCTGGCTATTTTCACAGTTGATGATGTGTACAGACCCGACAAGTACGTTGCTTCGCTTGGCCAATTGGGTGGTGCAATTTCTCTCCCCCGTGCCTGCTAACGCGCGGGTCCCATTGCACAGGATCAAGGAAGCCAAAGAGGTCTTTGGCAGCGACGACGATACGCATCCCGGTATCAAGCACTTGTTTAGCGTCGCCAAGGACTTTTACGTCGGTGGTCAGCTCGAAGCTGTGAACCGCTTGGAACACTATGACTTTCTCGACCTGCGCTGTAAGTCGTCTGCATAGACAAAGGCCCGTCCGTCCCACTGACATGGGAACGCTGCAGTCACTCCGGCCGAGCTGCGATCCCACTTTAACAAGCTTGGCTGGCAAAAAGTCGTCGCGTTTCAGACCCGAAATCCCATGCACCGTGCTCACCGGGAGCTGACGGTCCGCGCGGCGCGCTCCCAGCAGGCCAACGTGCTCATCCACCCGGTCGTCGGCATGACCAAGCCCGGCGATATTGACCACTTCACGCGTGTGCGCGTGTACAAGGCCCTGCTGCCCCGGTACCCCAACGGCATGGCGGCGCTGGCTCTGCTGCCCCTTGCCATGCGGATGGGCGGCCCCCGCGAGGCGCTCTGGCACGCCATCATCCGCAAGAACCACGGCGCCACGCACTTCATCGTCGGCCGCGACCACGCCGGCCCCGGCAAGAACAAGCACGGCAAGGACCACTACGGTCCCTACGACGCGCAGACGCTGGTGCAGCAGTACCAGGAGGAGCTGGGCATCAAGATGGTCGAGTTTCAGGAAATGATCTACATCCCGGACAAGGACGAATACATGCCGGCCAACGAGATACCCGAGGGCACGCGCACCATGAACATTTCCGGCACGGAGCTGCGCAACCGCCTCCGGACCGGCAAAGAGATCCCCGAGTGGTTCTCGTACCCGGAGGTGGTGCGCGTCCTGCGCGAGCAGAACCCGCTTCCGCGGGAAAAGGGCTTCACCGTCTTCCTCACGGGCTACCAGAACTGCGGCAAGGACCAGGTCGCGCGCGCGCTGCAGGCGACCCTCAACCAGGGCGGCGGGCGGCCCGTGTCGATGCTCCTGGGCGAGACGGTCCGGTCCGAGCTGTCGTCGGAGCTGGGCTTCAGCCGGCAAGACCGGGACCTCAACATCTCCCGCATCGCCTTTGTGGCGTCGGAGCTGACCAAGGCCGGCGCGGCGGTCATTGCCGCGCCCATTGCGCCGTTTGACCAGGCGCGCATCCAGGCGCGCGAGCTGATTGAGAAGTCGGGGGGCCCCTTTTTCCTGGTGCACGTCGCGACGCCGCTCGAGTACTGCGAGAAGACGGACCGGAGGGGCATTTACCGGCGGGCCCGGGCCGGCGAGATCAAGGGCTTCACGGGCGTCGACGATCCGTACGAGACGCCGTCGAGGCCTGACCTCACGGTGGATCTGTCGCAGCAGAACGTGCGGTCCATCGTGCACGAGATTATTCTCTTGTTGGAGAGTCGCGGGCTGTTGGATCGCGTGTGAGACGACGTGCGTGAAACAAAAGTAGAAAGACAGAGACGAGTGGTGGGGAATGAAAGTTCCATCACCAATAGAGTCTTGCTTGGGTTACGGATACGGCACGGAAGACTTTTTTTTTCTTTTATTTTTTTTTGGGCATAAGAGTGATTTGGTTCGGCAGGGAATACCTTTCACTCGGATCTACTATTGAGCTGAGGAAAAGTGCAAGGCAAAAAGAAGCAGAAAAGGTGGGTTACAGAAGAGAGGAACAAAAGAGCATCGTGTACGCAGGGACGCTGCGGGCATGCGCGCGTGTCCATGTGCAGCTTCGGATAGACCAGACTTTTCTTAATTAGAAGTTTACATTGGTTACATTGGGGTTTTCGATGAGTGGCGTGTGTATGGGTTGGACAGGGAAAGAGGCTCGAAATTGCAGCGACGTTTCGATGATGGCTCGGCGGTTTGCACCTTACAACGTGGCAGCTGGCTTGCAGTACCCGACCGGGGGGGGGGGGGATTTGCGGGAGGGAAATGGGTGCTGGAGGGAAACGGGTGCGGCCGGGCCCGCGCGGGGCCCGGCGCGGATGTAATGAGCGCTAGGTGTTGACTATTATGCATGTGGCTTTTTACCACCAACGTCGGCTCATGATGAACCGTAGACCAATATACAAGTTACGTGAGTTTTCATTTCTTACCCTCCGATTCGAACAACCAGACTTGTACGAAAAACAATCATTGCTTATGCCTATGACTCTAATGTTAAGAGCTATTCTGTTTGGCGGCGGCTGCCACGGGCGGCGTGCGCTGCATAATAGGTTGCAAGGTGCACTGCAAGCACAAAAGGCTTGCATTGCTGAATCGTTTGGAGTTTATTGGTGCAGCTAGCACACCTTCTAGCCGTAAGATATTCGTTCCTAGATTTTATGGGAGTGTGGTGCAAAGTAAACATGTGATATTACCGTTGCTATATGCTAATTTTAGCACTTACAAGGTGTCGTTGTACCATGTAGGGGTTTGCTCTTATAGGAGCCATCAAAGGGCTAACAGATACAAGTCAGTAGCTTGGTCATTCAGTCTGTAAAGGTTACCTTTCTCTAGGTCGTAGTTCTTCTTGCACATGCTGAATATATTACCTACACCAACGAATCTTTGTTGACTGTTGTAATAGACGTCACCTACCCGCAACTCATCTCGTAGCGCTGTTGTCGTCCCATGCCGGAATAAGCTCATACTAGGTGAAGAATGCCATGACAACCGTCGAGTCCATCAAGGTCACAAAGTCGACGACAAAGGGCCGCAGGCTGATGAAACGAACCTTTCATTGATCCGAATGGTCACCTCTAGGCCTTTCTCGCCACTGTTGAGCCGCACAAGGTACTTACTTAGCTTGTGCCCGAGAAGTATGTATGTCTTCGGAGGTAGCTCGACGGTTCGCAGGCTGTGGTGTTGAGCCGCACTTGGCATGTCCGGCATAAGCACAGACCCTTCCGGCCGGCAGCGATGGATCCTCCCCGGTGGCGGTAGAGGCTCTCGCGGAACAATGAACGCTTGCGTGCCCGACGCGGGTCCAATCGCGTCACACAGCCGTGACGTGGCGGGTGACGTTTGCCGCGATTCGCGGCAAGCATGATTGCCTAGATGCGCGCCGGACTGTTTTTATGTGGGCGAGGAACTGACGGAAGCACTAATATCGCATGGGACTTGCTTGTGCAACACAAGGGGCGGGATTAGGGAGAGCCTCTCCTCCAGTTTTTCCGCGTATTGCAACCATCTGCCGTGTCAGCTCGGAACGTTCCGTTCTGGGTGTGCGCGCGATTGAGCCGATGGCATGGCCACCATTGTTGGTTTGGAGTATCCGGGAGCCGCCGAGTTCAGGGCCTGGGATTAGCGGAGGCGGGCGCGGTGGTGGAGGAGCCGAGACGCGATCGGGGAAAATCAACACACCCAAACCGCCCTAGATGCTCGATGCGCATGCTGAAAAGGTCGCAGATCTTTAGCGCGCGTGTGATGAAGAGGGACAGCATCCAAAAGGCATCTTGACTTGGTCATTCTCCGTCTTTGTCGGTAGCGACGCTCTTGGCCTTCGAGCATCGTCTGAACTCAAAGACTCGGTAGACAGGCTTACATTGAAGCCTGAGGCAATCTCGTTGGCCTTCATGGAGCATCTGAACGTCATCTGCATACCCTGCCCCCCCGGCTGTCGACCGCGGTAGATGAACTGCGGAGTAGCGTGAGCAAAAGTCTCGGTCCCCATAAACGCCGTGCAACGATGCATTGCAGGGAGCAGGAACCCCCGAGACGCAGGAGCCCATCTTCCAACGGGCAACTGAAGGTTTCGCATCCATCTTCTGCTCCATTCGCGTGCGCGGGGCGTCATGCGTGGCAAACGTATCAGTTGGCCGTACAAACATACATTTGCCTGCCGGGACGGTTGTGCATGAAAAGGTCATTTGCGTGGCCTCTGATGGCGTCTTTGGGCTTGACAAGAATCAGGACGCAGGGTTCAGACCACGTGCATGCTTTTTACGACGAGGAGACGAACCACGTTCGCACACGACAAGTAGAATGACTAGAGATCAGAAGAAGTATCGTATGAGAGAGCACAAACAAGAAGGAAGGTAAAAAAAAGAAACACTTGATCTGATTTTGTGTACGTAATTCCGGCCAATGCTGAAGGCATCAGGAACCATCCATGTCGCTCGTGCAAGCCGACACTCCACCGTTTGAATACGAGACACAGTTTGCCTCGTCAATTTTCCACGGACAAATCTCGCACGACTGCATTTGCCGGACCAGAGTCGGGGACGACGAGAGAGGATAAGGGAACTTCATGTCGGGCTGTGAGACTAATGGAGGTCCACTACGTCTACGAAGAAGGAAAAGGGCGTGAAAATCACGGGGACGCCGACTTGCAGGGATATCGTTCTCTCGGGCCTGGCTGACTTGATATCATTGTTGTCGCATGTTCATTCAGCTCATGACACATCTTATAAGCAGTCCAGAATCCCTCCCACGCTACGGCTGCTCCGGAGGTGTCGTCAAATCTAGCCACCGTCTCCCATTGTCTCCTTGATCGCTCTGTGTTCCTCTTGGCCTTCTTGTTCAATCTACCTCGATCCATAGCGCAGGGGAGGATTATCGGCCAGTTGACTGGCATTTACGGGCGCACAATGGCCGGTCGTGGAGTCTTGGACCTGCCCGATAGAGCCTATCAGGGGGAGGCAGAGTGGCCTGCCATATCCTACGGCGACGGCCGAACCTACGCCAGATCGTGTGTAAACCAGTGAGCTTGAAATCACCAAATGATCCACCGGATCGCGAGGCTGCGACTCAGAAACGTGGTGCTAACGCTTGGCCAGGGGCAGCACGTTCTCGCCTAGCAGTGGTCCGACACACACCATCGGGCTCGGCCAGGGACTCGTCGGGCAGCCAGGTGCGACATACCATGAACCTCCTGGTTTTCTGTATCTTGGCGACAGTGCAATGTATCAGTCAATGGTGAACGCTGCATGCACGAGTGACACCTCTACACCCGACTCGGGGGTCGACCTGGCTTTCGCATCCTGGCTGTCCCGACAACCGGGCGATTCGATCATGCCGGAGCCGAAGCCTTTCCCAGAGTACCCGCTGCGCGCAGCTCAGGCGAACGACGACGTGATGTCCTGGTGGGAACGTGGCCCCTCCTACGAGATCCAGGCCACTCACCACCGTCCCTACGCAATAAGCTACCACCATGATGAACAGCCTCATGCAGCAGCCCAGCCGGTCGACCATGGCCCTGCAGAGAGCATCATCTGGAAACATGACGCAGGTCGCACATCGGCCTGCCAGAGATGCCGTGACCGCAAAGTGAGGGTAAGAAGGGATTTTCGTTGCCGCCCCCGCCGTTCTCCTGGAGCTGACCATCAAGTTTCAGTGCTCTCGCATGAATGTTGACGGGAGGAAATGCGACAACTGTCGCAGGAGAGGTGACGAGTGTCTGCGGCAAGCATGCTCAGGCCCCAGCCGCGACGCCCCATTTCGACATTGAGACGTGTGTGCCTTCTTTCGTCGATCGAATGCGTCCGACAAATAACATCGGACGAATAACGGCATACTCAGTTTTCTTGACAGCTTGTGGTAGTTGATTTTTCATTTCGTCTTTTTTTTTTGGCCCCTTGAACTTTTGGCCTCGCGCTGGAGCACGTTGTTCCTTTCTTTCCATTGGTATTTGTTCATGACTGGGTTTATACATGCATGGCCAGTAGGGCAGAGGGGGGGGGGTTTTTTCTATCTAGAAACAAAAAATAGCACGCGCCGGATCGCGACAAGGCTCTGAAAATTGGGAATTCTTGAGCTTGATGCAGCACTTTGATTTTTCACCGAGTACAAAGCAAAATAGATTGAGGCTCTTACCCTTTTTCCTGGCTCGTGCGTTACGTGGCCCGCCGAGGTTCTGAAATGGCGGCTTGCCTCGATGCCCAATACCTATCAAGATCGGCTGCTACGTCACCAAATCTTGTCACGCTACCCTTGGGAACTGTCAGGGGTGGGGCAAGACGCCAAGGAAGGAGCGAACGGGACGGACCAGATTAGCTCACTTCCCTGGTCTATACCGTTTAATCTAACGGCAGCCGTTATAGATGGACAGACCTGTGTAGAGCCATCTCTTTTCCTTTTCCCTCTCTTTCTTTCCTGGGGCGAGCTTGGGCTTCTTCCAACGTACAAACACGACAGCAATGTTCATTTGCCATACAACCGCACCTGTAGCAATGGGAATCCGCCCGTACAGTCCGGCGGCGTGACTGGCCCACCAGATGCGGCTGCCGCAGTTCGCCACCCCCAAACTCCCACTGCCGAGTGCTTTGCACGCTGGCAAATGGTGCGGGCGCAGCAGCGACACCACCTCATCCGAGGGGGCCTTCAGGGCCGACACCTACTGTATATTCGGGCTGAGGGCTAGAGCACGCAAAAAGGAGAGCTGATCGCACAGGCTCTGTATTGGCCGGTTTGGGAGACACTTTGACGCGGAAACAGTCACCGTCAGTCAGCTAGCCTTTCCGTGCCGTCAACGTCGACGAAGCATTTCTGCAAGCCGGCAATGGCAAATGCGCTCGTTTTGGGACGGTTTTTAGCAATGGAGAAAGTTTGAGCGTACCGACCTTGAACATACTAGCGCAACCCACGTCGGAGAACCCGCCATCCTTATTAGGTACCCTCCCCCAGACTCTGACCGTGAAGGGAACGAGCCAGGTCTGCGTTTTTTCGTTCATTCGGTGGTGAGACTCTCGTGTGGATCTTTCGAGACTTGGACTGCCAAGTCTCGCACAAAATATGGTGCTTCGGTGCGTAAGAGCCGCACGTGTCCATCGAAGTAGCGGAACGTTTGAGGGAGGAAGCGGGGGAAATGGCGCAAAGGTCGTCTCGTGCAGCCAGAGTGCAGAAGCCACCGAGAAACAAGGTGAAGAAACCGACAAGATCTGTGGAAGCCCACCCTGCCCCCTCTCTGCTCCTGCGACGCGCATCGAGCCGTTGCTTCATTCATGAAGACAAGCTGAGCTGAGGGCACATTAAGCCCACGCTTGTTTCGAGTGAACCAAAAAAACACAGGCAATCCCGACAAAGTGTCCGTGGCACCCCAGCTGCTCCTTATCTGATCAGCATGACACAACCATGCTGATCGGTATTGAGAAACGTCCACTGCTCACCACAGCCCAGAACCACTCCGTCCGCCAGTTTGTGGCCCAACTCCCGAAACCAGTTGAAGCACACAATACCTCGTCATGATGTGGATGGCTACGTCGAATAGCGTCGGTGAAGCCCGCAAGTCTGGCAGCTTGATGTGTACGCGGACTGATGGGACTACTCGGCATATTCCAACGCTGAGCCCACTCGTCACCGAGCCGTGACTGCCAACGCCCTTCAGGGGTCATCATGGTCTTTTTTTCGGTGTCTATTTGCGCATCTTTGACTGTCCAAGGCGCCCGATCTATGAAATAGAGCCCTTCCTCCCATCCCCTCGCTCTCAGCTTCCCATCCCAGCCTCGACACCGCTTCACCTTGTCCGTCGTTCCTCGTCTTTTCATTCTCGTCACCCAGACAGTCAGCAAAGCGATACTCGCGGACGCCGCTGTCAGGGCCAGCAGTTACAAGAATGCCATGTCCATCCCAAACCCCGCTCCCACTCCTGCCGCTTTCTCTCAAACATACCCGACCAACCACGAATCCCGACTACCCACCGTAGGCCCAAGCAGACAAACGTGAGTCCTATTTGATCAAAGCATTCGAAAACGTCGTGCGACGTGCGTACTCAAGAATCCATCTAGACAACGTGGTCGCTCCATTTCGAGCCGCTCCGATACCCCGCGCCCAGACACTCCCCGGGGCTTGTTGCCTGTGGATGCTACACCTCAAGAGGTGACACAGAACGCAGTCGCGGCATTTCAGGTCGAGCACGTCGACTCCAATCACTTCAGCCGGCCAGCAGAGCAATGGTCTTCCCCTAGCCGTACGATTGAAGATGCGAGCCTGGGAAATCATGGTGCACACCTAGGCGTGCGGGAAACCGGGAGTCAATTCAATAACTGGTCTTTGTCTTGTGAAGGGGACGCAACCCTTGGTGCTGAGCCTGGCGAATTCCGAGGGTCGTACAGTGACCTGCTGAGCCACTTCGACCACACCAGCCGGCCAGCAGAGCAATGGTCTTCCCCTAGCCGTACGATTGGAGATGCGAGCCTAGGAAATGATGGTGCACATCCAGGCGTGCGGGAACTCGGAAGTCAATTCGAGAGTCAATCCAATGACTGTTGCTCGTCTCATGAAGAGGATGCAACCCTTGATGCTGAGCCTGGCGAATTCCGAGGGTCGTACTGTGACCTGCTGAGCCAGCCTTGGGCGGATGCTGAGCCTGGCATATTCCGAGGGTCGTACAATGACCTGCTGAGCCAGCCTTGGCCGGCGTCTTCTTTCGCGGAGAACAGTCTTGCCTATGACCCCGAAACATCTCTCGGTCCTTCGCACAACGACTCGCATACTGACGGCGTTTTCGATGACGAACCGAGTCTTTTCGAGCAGGAATCAGCTGTCGAAACCTTCTACAACACCTCTGTGTCGTCGAATGCCGACCTTGACATGTGGCAGCATCCCTACGCTCCGCCGTCCTCCTCCACCGAACCCTCGCAAAGTGTCGATATCGGCCTCTCTCAGCCGACGCCAACGACAGCCGCAGGCGCAGATCCTCAGCTGAAGCCCGTGAACGAGAACTCTGCCGCAACGTTGCAACCGCAGACCGAACGGGCACCACGGGGAAAGCGCACAAAGCCCCTGAGCCCCAAGACGGGCCAGAGGGCTTTACACAACCGGCGCAACCAATTGGTCTGCGTGACATGTCGTAAGCGCAAGACAGCCGTAAGTCGAAGCAAGTTTTCGTGTGATTCGCGTACCGATGCTGACAGCAACGTGTTTCACAGTGCATCCGCAGAAATGGCGACAACCAACCCTGTGCTTGGTGCGACAAGGAGGGATTGCTGTGTCAAAGATGGAAATCCTCCGCTCCCCGTGATGGGTCCGAGGACAGTAAATGGATCGCTGGGTACCCGGGGTCGGCAACGTGACGAGATGCAAAGTGACTTTTCGATGCTGACTTTTCCATGACGTATCGTCTTTCCGCACGCATGGCCTCTTTCATCACGTCCGATCACGATGGCAACTCAACTTGCACCACTCGGACGGTCTTTCGAAAGTGTGTCACGCCCGTGAATCAAGAATCCAGATTCAACATCTGATCATGAGCTACGGAACCGGCACGATATTTTTTCATGTTTTTTTTTATTTCTAGTTCACACATGACTCATGATGCCATTGCCTTTCTTGTTTTTATTTGTGGGGGAGGTATACGATTGATGACCATTGGGTCAAACGCAGGTGGTCCGCTGTTTAAACTTCTTCGACGATCCTCGGCTGCGCCACCCGAGAGATGCCTGAAAGCAAAGGCACGACGACGTGTACAGCAACTGGGCGCGCGCCAGGCTGCACGGGAGGCAATCTGCTTGTTTCATTTGATCCAATTCGCCCACCCCCTTTTTCTCTTCTAAGATCTTGCCCTGTATAGCATCGCTCTTCTTAAAGAGGTGTCCGCCGTCTTTGTTGTTCCTCTCAAAGTACTTCTTCCTATCGTCACAGCGAGGACAGACATGGCGCGGCACAGCGGTGTTCGCTGATGGTTAACTAGCGGGATGGCGAATACGAGTTTTGACTACTTGATATCTGCGGCGGGTTCGCCAATGAGTGTGGTGGTTTCGTGAAACGTACTCGACGTGTCCCGGAATTAGTGGCATCAGGGTCACCCGTGGGGAATGACAGGGCTGGACATGCACTCGAACCCCTCTTGATTTGCACCAGTGGTATTTGACAAGGCCGCACATCTGGTCCAGAAGCTATGGTTTGACCTAAGCATTACCTATAGTTACTTGTGAAGCCCTGCAGCTCGCCCGAGATGGATGTTCTATGTCGTACTCTACCCCATGCTCTATCAAGCCTGCACAATTCCTGTGCTAGTGGCTGACCTATCATACACGTCTAAAGTGAAGCATTCAATGGGGCATGCCTTCGGTACAGATCATCAGGCGTATATTATGGAGCAGTGTGTTGGGTCACTGACAAGGGAGCCTGACTGTCGGTTGCCCTTATTCGCCCCATTAGGACCATAGTCACCCGGCTTCACCTTGGATTTAACTTTTTGCCCTCCGAGAGCGTGCTACAATTCAAGGGCTTGTTTTTTGTTTTCTTTTTTGCTGTGCTCACTCCTCTGCTGGTGGGAAGCCCCTGTGGTTATCTGCGGGGGTGGCAATACCTAAGTACTCAAGTACCCTTACACCTCTGTACGCTAGCCAGCCCAGCCTGATAACACCTGCATGTGCTGTACCACGCGCCAGAGTGCTTGCGTTTGATTTGTCGCTCGACGCTTACAATGAGAAGCCAGCGCGGGGGTACGGAGCAGGGTACTTACTTTTGCAAGCCATATGCGAGATCTACTGCCGCCGATCTGATCCAGGCGCAACGGCAGGGAAGCCTTTGCCCCGGTTGCTTTCCTCCATTCAAGCCATTATCACCACCTGTTCCTACCATTTATTATTATTATTATTATTGTTATTATTACCTATTATCGCGATCCTTGATAAAGAAGGAGGGGCAAGAAAGAATAAATAGTTGATAGATGAGAGAAGAAAGAAAAAAGAAAGAAAAAAAAAAGACCAAGCAGTCTCCTCTGTCTCCACGGCCTGATGCACTCCGCGCGAGAGGTAGCACTGGAAAGTACGATCATGCGTCGTGAACTTTTTCACGCCCATGCACACAGGCGGGCAGGCAGGCTCTCGTCGCACTTTCCGGTTTTCGGTCGGAGTGTGAAAGCTTGTGGGCGACAAGTCCGGGGCGTGTCCCAGCGCATTCAAAGGGTGGGCAGAATTCATCTTACCTCGACCAAATCGGCAACGCCAAGAATCCCCGGCACGATGCTGAGCAAT